>JAKUCM010002717.1:0-19271 GCA_023374145.1 Lepidium sativum | reverse complement strand
GGATAATATTGAGACTATACCCATGGCTTATATATAGATACAACTAATGATTAGAAATAAAGTAAATATGTTCGGTTGAAGGGAGAATAGAACTAACGATTTAGAAAGTCTGAATGCAAAGACTAATTACTACTATGGCTTAGAGAAGTTATAAGACAAAATACTTGACAGACTATTGATTAGTTTTGGCCTGGTGGATTAAAATGATTAGGGATGTGATTTTGGGTAAAAAAACCCGGTCCGACCCCAAAACCCATAATAAACCAGCTCAGAAAAAACCCAAAATAAAAAACCCAGTAATATATGGGTTTTATATGGGTACTCAATTATTTGTATCTTTCAATAATTAAATTTATTTATACAAATATTTAAATTTGTTTGTATCTTTCTATAATTTTTAAAAATATGTATATGTAATATTTTAAATTTGTAAAAAATAAAATTTATAATATAAATCATAAAGTAAATATGTTTATCATTTACTAAATCATCAATATATCTCTCAAACAAAGTAGTTTAATTAAAAACACAAACATAAACATAAAAATAATCTAAATCATTAGTCTTCGTGAGTAAGCACATAATCAATCTCCTCCTGAAAAAAAATATGTAATATTTACATTAATCTCATTGCTAAAAATCACAACATTTACAATTTAAATGAAACAAAAATATTACTTGGATCTTATATTCATGAGCTACTTGTCATAGTATCTCCAGTTTCTTCAAAAAAGTCATCTTCAATATCACCTGAAATTTCAAAATGTCAATCCATCAATATATGCGCACAATATCTCACATGAAAAAGCTGTCGATCAGACAGTAATCCACCACCACTAATTATCTGGAGACGATGCTTAAGAATTCTATGCATATTATCGTTATTAGTAGCATTATCCAATGTTATAGAAAACACTTTCTTCTCTAAACCCCACTCTCTCAAGCAACCTAGAATCTTATTAGCTAATTCTTCACCGGTATGCGGAGGTTTCATGTCAATGAACACTAGAATCTTATTGTTCAAAATTCCAAGGCTTCATCAATATAATGAGCAGTTCAAGCAGATATATCATGTCATGGTGCTATGGGATGTCCACAAATCAAAAGTAAACATACCCATCCTTTAAAATTCAACACATTTTTTAGTTTTTCTTTCTCTACCTCATATCTCCTAAACACATCATTTTCAGCTGTTCGTCTACATATAGGGTCACAATTTGGATTCAAATACTTGTCCCTAGCTCTAACCTTTCATACTCAACATATCTAAAAGGTAATTCATGGTGAATAATGATTTCACTAACCATTTGTCGATCTACTATGTAATCATATTGCCTTTCTTCTCCTAGTTGCGGAACTCTCTTTCGACAAATCTCTAAATGAAGTTTTAAAGCTGATGTTCCATGGTTGGCTTCTGTGATTAGCTTCTTATTACAACGAATGCGACGACCTCTATGTTTGTCATTTGATTCTACTCCGATTGGTACAAACTCTTTCCAAACAGTAGATCTTTTGTGTTTGTTAATCGCTTGAGTTTCACTTTGTGTTGCTTCTTGAGTTTCAGCCTCCGCATTCATTGTCATATACTCATTCTCAGCATTTAGAGCTGTCATTGTTTCCAATGATTGTGAATCTATCTACAAAAAACAATTACAATTATTGTGGATCAAAATCAAATTGATATAATACAATGTCACATTCATTTAACCATTCTGAATGTCTAAATACACTATTAAATTAAACAGTATAGCAACACACAATCAGTCAAAACCAATCAGTCACAACTAGTTTCCTTAGAAGCCTATTTTTTGGAATTTTCAAACTTAAGATTGCAGACAAAGACATAAAGAGAAGAAAGATCGTGTGAGGTTCGGTGATATAATTATTTAATATACTTGCTATTAGTATGTTTGAGTACACTTTTATCTATTAAGTATCTATTATCTGCTACAAAATCTGCAGGTTTTGTCGGAAAAACGAAGGATGTTAGAGAGATTTTAGTGTGTATGTAAAACATTGAGACAATTAGATCAACAAATTGGTTCCATAGATGACAACTTATTAGATCTCTAAGATAAGGCACACAATACCAATATACCATCATGTGAAAATAGAGTAACAACACATATTAGCATGTTTGAAACTTGTTAATGAACAATATAGCTCAATATTTAAGTAGTACTCAACTTCAGCTAAGCTCACAGAGCAATTTCAACTTCACAACATAGCATGATATTCAACTTCAGCTGAGCTCACATAGACAACTTCGTGCTTCTTTGACTTCCAGGTAATAAATGAATTTCCCAAAAACATTGCATATCCTATAAGAGATCTACTAGTATCGGGACAAGCTCCCTAGTCTGAATTTGTGTACCCACAAATATCAAAAGATGCATCAGCTGAGTAGTATAAGCCTTGGCCAACAGCAATATATTGAACCAATTTGGAAACTATAAACACAATGCCAGGACGAATTATTGTCAAGTATTGAAGTCTCCGAATCAGTCTTCTATACTGCTTGTGATTACGAAACAATTCACCATCATCTTTGGAAAGCTTGAGATTAGGTTCCATAGGTGTAGATGAGGGTTTACAGCCAGAAAAACTTGTACACTCAAGCAAATCCAACAAATATATGCGATGGTTGATATAGATACATGTAGTAGAGTGAGCTATTTCTAAGTCAAGGAATCTTTTTGGAACACCAAGATCACAAAATTTGAAAACATAACTCAAAGCAGTCTCCAAATCAGTGGCTGCTTCATCACATGTACTAGCAATGAGGATATGATCGACATTTACCAAAACAACATAATCGCCATCAATATACTTCACATACAATCTGTGATCACCATGAAACTTCACAAAACCAAGACCAAGTAGGGTAGTAGAGAATTTGATGAACCATAGTCGAGAATCTTGTTTCAAGCCATAAATGGACTTGTGAAGTTTACTAACAGAATTAGGTGGAATCACTTTCCCCTTAATTGTAGAATATCCCGATGGTAAATTCATATAGATTTATTCATCTAAATCACATTGAGGAACGCATTGGACAGATCTAGTTGAGTGAGTGACCATTTCATTTTAGGAGAAACAAGAATCAGTTTAACAGTAGCCATATTGGTAACAAGTGAAAAGGTGTCCAAATAATCAATGCCCTCTTGTTGAGTATAGCCTTTAGCTACCAATATGGAATTTTATCGTTCTATGCTGCCATCTCCATAATATTTTATTGTGAATAGCTATATGCAGCCAACAACCAATTTCCCTACAATTGCAATTAACTCACAAATTGCCCAAGTACTTGTTCTTTGAAAAGCATCAATCTTCAACCCCATAGAATCACACCAGATCTTGTCTTTCAAAGCTTCTAACTAGTGATGAGGTATATAGGTGAATGTAAGAATACTAATGAAGGCACATAATGGTTTAGATAAATATGAGTAAGAAATAACTTTTTAATAGGATATGGTGTAGTAATATGTGAAGGAATTGTTCGATGAGCACCTCCACTTTGACATTGACTCTCATCTTGATCAAAGATATAATAAATCTCATTTAAAGGCGGAGGAGATTTCATGTTGAGGATCTCACCTATTTTGTTGTTAAACTCATCATTGGGTCCTCAAGAAGTTCTTTAACTTTTTCACAATAACATCTCAGAAGTAAGCTAGTTTTAGTATTAGCTAGTTGTTCCCTTAGAAGCTTCTTCTGTGTAAAATAAGTAGAGAGATCAAGATGAGCTTGTTTCAATGTCATCACAGATTGTTCCAATTGATATCTCCTAGGAAGACTATTCACTTTGAAATGTATATATATATATATATATATCCACATTTTTGCAGCATCTTGACAATACAATATATTTCCATATATCTCAGCATTAACCACATTCCGTATCCATGATTTAACCATGCTATTGCAACGACTTCATATCTTGAAAAATCTATCATCATCCGAAGGTCGAGGAAGGAATCCATCCACAAACTAAACTTATTTTTAGCATCTGAGCTTATTTTCATTGCAATTGACCAATGTTGTTGTTCATTCCATCTAATATGTGTGTGACTACATATAAATCTGGATGATCGGTGGAATAAAGGAACAATGGACAATGAGAGCTACCAAACTATTATAGAGCAGCTTCATACCTATCGTGAAACTGAGATCAGGAAACTGACTCTGATTTAGTTGTAATAGCTTCGTTATCTTCATGATACGAACATGAAGATCAGTAGCTTCTTTGTCATTAACATAGCTTCGAGTTTTCATTTTCCCCATTTCTTCACCATTTCGGGAAGATTTAACTAAATCATTTGATTAGAGCGATAGATTCAACAACATCAGAAGAATTTGAGCTTAGTTTGAAGAAATAAGCTCGGCTTTGAAGAGAAAATCAGAGTAACAAATTAGAAACTTGTTCTGATACCATACTTTTTAAATATTTTAGTTATTTCTCTTAACCGATGTATTGTACAATTCAGTATTTATACACAATTCTAAACCAACTAGCTAAACCAAATACATTTACAATTAACTGAATCAAACCGAGTTATATCTTAATATTAGATTTGTAAGTTTTTTATTTCTAGTTTAGTGAGAAGGTTTATGTACGAAATCAAGTTTGTGTTTGTTAGTAGCTATATTATTATAGAACATTACTATAAGAGATCTTTTAGTTGTATGCATGATTATAGTTCTCACAGTTTGATTGGTTTTCTAATAGTGTTTTTACGAACACATCAATCTACTTTTCTAATTTGTACAATGTAAATATACACTAAATAGTGTAAGTTAAATTATCACTAACTATTAAATGAATTTATTTTGTGTTATGCTCTACACTTTTGGTGAATGGTAAAAGCATATGTAATGTTGTTCTCGAATTCTGCATTTTAGATTGATGGTCACTTCATTGTGTTAGAATTTATCAGTTGTATTCTCTAACACTACATTAATTAAAATATCTTTGTTGATGGAACTTGGAATTATACTGAATTATTCATTAAAAATCAACAAAGTCAATAGTACTAAATTATGCAATAGTTATTTGTTGATTTCCTTTGTACCTTACCATGGCTTTTGTTTTTAGAACAGTTTTATATGATTAATATAAAATCAAGAAACTATGCATAATATATTTTGAATTTGATCGAATGTATTATGTGTCCAATATTATTTTACTGTTCTCAGAAACGTAATTTGTTTTAGTAGTTGTTAGTATTAGTCTTGGTGTAAAAATCCGAACAGAAGTACTAAACTGAACCAACCGAAAATATATATGGTTTGGTTTTGCTTCTTCGCAAAGAACTAATCAGTTTTAATATTTAGTTAATTTCAGTTTTAAGTTTAGTGTGATTCTTAAACGGAGAACCGAACGGAACCAAATAAAAATCAAAACTAATTTATACTAAACATATTTGATTTATTTTTTGTTACAAATAATCATCTTTTCGGGTATATGGTTACTTTTAGTATAAAGTAACCATTTGAAACATAACCAATATTAGTTTGGATCTAATTCGATTCTATTTAACCGGATCAAAACTGAACCGAATTTTAGTCAGAATCTATTGGTAATCATATTCCCAAAACCAAAAGAACTGAAGCGAACCGAATAACTGAATTCCCAAAACTAGTTAGTATTATGAGTAAGTTTTTGATATGCCTAATTGAAAAACAACCAACGATAGTAAATAGGACAACGCAAAACGAAAATTGATCATGTATGGTTGAAAAATCTATAATCAGTGCTAGCTTCAGGCATAAAAACCAGAACCAAAACAAACCGAATCAAAATTTGGTATTTTGTTTGGCTTTGGTTAATGACAAAAATTTGTTCAGTTCCAATATTTTGGTAGTTGAAAATCAAAAGTACCCAAATACGAATCGAAACTAATTTATTTTAATGAACTCATTATCCTAATTATTGTTCGATTTTTGGTTTTAGATCGTTTTAGTTATTTATATGTTGTACTGGTAATTTTGATTTTTTTTGTTACCTGTAACTACTGAAATCGAAGTAATTTTAGTTCTAATTCATATTTCATTTCATATACTATTTGGAATCAAAACAGCCAACGAGAACCAAATAAAAAAACTAAACCAACTTTTAGTCAGTATCTACATGATTACTATATTAATTTGACTATTATATGTAACTTCAATATATATATTTTTTAGAAATTTTCTCCAACTAAGAATAATTAACGGTCAGCCTAATTCGAATATTTTTCTTAAGAGATGATAGAAACGAATTGTTAATTCAATTATGCGGTTCGATCTATTGGTTTTATATTTTTTTTCAGCTTTGCCAAACTAATTTCCTCGACTAATAATAAACTACCATTAACTGAGCCAATTTAGGTATATTAACCAACATCGTTACTATTCTCGTAGTTAAAAAGAAATTAAACTTTTAAAAAGTGGTCAAACAGTATTAAACTATAGTTTGTCAAACTAATATTGAACTTATTATTTGGAATATAGAAATATTCCATATAAGATTTATTAATATCTAAATATGTATTACTATTTCTGACCTCATTATGTACTATATGATCTCTTGTATACATTAATAATACTCAAGCAATTATATTCTCTAAACCTAGTCTTTACATAGTATCAGAGTAAAGATCCGAAAACCCTAAATTCTCCTAATTTATGCCGCCTCCTTTGCTTCATCTCTCGTTTTTATTTGAAACTCGAGTTTTTTTCTACAAGTATTCTTGGCTTCGTCTATTCTTCTACAATGGTGAATCCCTCACTGCCATATACTTTTTTTTTATATCTGATCATCCACATCATGTGTTGACTCCGTTTCTACTTACTGGCGCAAAAAAATTATGAGAAGTGGACAAAAATTGCTCGTAAGAACCTTCAAGCCAAAATATAAATTGGGTTTCCTAGATGCTACTTAGTGAAACCATCAAGTGATTCCGAATATTTTCCATGATGGGTTCAAAACAAACTCAATGCTCGTTAGCTGGTTGTAAGCAAGGCTTGATCCCCAAGTGCAGAAAGCTATCTCCTTTGTTGACAACACCAAGCTTCTTTGGTAAACTGAATATCATATGGGATGACTTGTGTGACTATGAGCCGCCATTGGATTGATGTTGCAACAACTCTACGTGTCTGCAGATGATCAAACAAACCCAACATCATGATAATGAACGAATCCATCAGATTTGGATGCCGCTCACTTTGCTACTACTCATACTACTCTTCTCAGTCGCTTGAGTCATGATGAAATCTGACTCTTGATCATGTATTATGAAACTATATATGAAGAACGTCATCTTAAGATTGCATGGAGTAAAGGCGGTCGTCTTGATGCGATAGGGGTTTGCTATCTGAAGTGGTGTTCAAGCCATTGCCCCTGTCACACGTTTGCCTTCTTTTGGTATGTGTACTCACTGTGTTCTCCAAAACCACATCATTGATACGTCTTTTCAACTCCACGGCTTACCAGAATGGTGGATTGAAAAACACAGTGATCCATCTAAACACAATGATTCTCCTCAAGTCCCTGCTGATCATATGAACAATCTGACATCTCATGTGTAAGCAAAGAAATATGGTATGCGATTATCAACCTTCTCAAATCTGATTCTTCTGGTAAAAAAAAACTCTCTAGTAAGGCTGATTGTGTTGATTTCATACTTGATTTTGGAGTTTCTCATTACATGACTGGTGACTTTGATCTCCTAACTGATGTGTATGATATCCCTGGGAGCATCATTGTCCTTCCTAATGGAAAACATACCTTTGCAACTTGTGAAATGTCACTTGTAAGCAAAGAAATATTGTATGCGATTATTAACCTTCTCAAATATGATTCTTCTGGTCAAGAGAAACTCTCTAGTAAGGCTGGTTGTGTTGATTTCATACTTGATTTTGGAGTTTCTCATTACATGACTGGTGACTTTGATCTCCTAACTGATGTGAATGATATCCCTGGGAGCATCATTGTCCTTCCTAATGGAATGCATACCTTTGCAACTTGTGAAATGTCACTTGTAAGCAAAGAAATATTGTATGCGATTATCAACCTTCTCAAATCTGATTCTTCTGGTCAAGAGAAACTCTCTAGTAAGGCTGATTGTGTTGATTTCATACTTGATTTTGGGGTTTCACATTACATGACTGATGATTTTGATCTCCTAATTGATGTGTATGATATCCCTGGGAGCATCATTGTCATTCCTAATGGGGCAAACATACCTTTGCAACTTGTGAAAGGTCACTTGTTATCGCGGAGAACATAACACTTACTCGTGTTCTTTTTGTTCCCAGTTTGTCTTGCACACTTATCTCTCTTGCTCATCTGCTTTGTGAGATCACTTGTTTTGCTTATTTCACTCAAAACCTTTGCTTAATACAAGACCACAATACAACGGTGGTTGGAACAGGTGAAGAGAGATGGGGTTTAACACTTTCTCGAAACGGTTCCAGCTACTGCACATCGTGTCTCCAAACAATCAACACATAAAGTTTGTCGTCTTCAGTTGATCCATCCACCTAAGAAAGTGTTATCTACAGTTTTTTCTACATTAGACGGTTTTGATTACTCTGTTTACGATTTAAAGGATTTTTGTTATGTTTGTTTACAAGCTAAGCAAACCAGAACACCTTTTCAGAAAGTTTGAATAAAGCATTTATTGTTTCTCTTTAATTCATTATGATATTTTGGATCCTTATAAACAAGCTTCTTCTTGTGGAGCAGCAAAGTACTTTCTAATCATTGTCGATGATTTTTCTCGTGTCGTATGGACTCATTTTCTTCTCGCCAAAAGTGAGGTTATCGAGGCTCTCCAAAATTTTATTCAAATAGTCAACACAATATTCAACAAAGATTTCAAAATCGTTCGTAGTGAAAATGAAAGTGAGTTTACATATCTGCAAAAATACTTTCATGAAAATGGCATAGTTCATCAAACTTCTTAAGTTTATACACCTCAGCAAAACGACTGAGTGGAACTTAAACATCGTAATATCCTCAACATGGCTTGATCTCTACTAATATGAGCTAGCTTACCAGTTAAATTTTGGGGGAGAGACTGCCGCCTACCTTTTCAATCGGACACCAACTCCTCTTTTTGACAACAAGTCACCGTACAAGATACTTCATTCATCACCGCCGAGTTACACTCACCTTCATGTCTTTGGATGTTTGTGTTTTGCCAAAAAGCTCTCCGCCAATCGTGATAAATTTTAACCATGGACCACCAGTGTATCTTTGTTGGTTACTCTCCTACACAAAAAGTTTGCGCGTGTCTATGATCTACAAACTTATGGAACGTTTGTCCCTCGTGGTGTTTTTTCAAGAAAGACAAGTTTCATTTCTATTCGCCACTATCGGAACACTTGGTTTCATCTCCTACCCCTCCAGATACAACGGACGTTGAACCACCACTCGGTGTTGTTTTGGCGGATATTGAAGACATGGAGAGTCTGATTCTGCCTCATTACCTCTGGTGGATAAGGCCTTAGCCTTATCAGAGCATAATCTCGGGACAAAACCTCTGGGTTGCGGTATGCATAACAAACGGCCTTTGGTTCTTCTCCAACCATATGTAACTTATGATGCATGTTGTCATGATAACCATGTTTCTCTCCCCATGTGTTCCTCTCCATTGTCTCTAGGTATGTGCTCTCATCCCTTAGCAAATGTTTTGTCTAGTGACACGTTCTCCAAATCACATCAGATATTCATAGCTTCCCTAACATGTTAGATGAACCACTTACTTATGAACAAGTTGTTCGTCTAAAAAAATGGTGTGATGCTATGAGTAAGGAATTCAAAGCTCTGGAAGAAAATCATACTTGCACTCTTGTACCACTACCCCATAGATGCAAAGCACTTGGCTCCAAGTGGGGTTATCCATTTGATTCAATTATGACAGTTCTGTTGAGAGATACAAGGCTCGTCTTGTTGCTTTGATAATCATCAAAAGGAGGGAATCAATTTCTCTGATACATTTTCACATATTGTTAAGATGCAAAGGGTTCTTCTTCTTCTCAAAGTAGCTGTTGTAAAAGGATGGGAGTTTCATGAAATAGATATTCACAACGCTTTTCTCCATGGTGACATTGATGAAGAAACTTACATGAAAACTCCACCAGGCTTTCACACGTCTAATCCTTCTTTGGTATGCAAGCTTAAAAATTTGATGTATGGTCTTCGTCAAGTCCCGTGATGTTGGTTTTTTACATTCTCTACCGCTTTGTTGGATTACTCAGTCCACCAAAGACTATTCTTTCATCACCTACAACATGGATGGTGTTATTGTCCATATTCTAGTATATGTCGCATGGCTTGGCTTCACTTGGCGTTACTTGGGCATCACAAGTCTTGCTTCTCCATTGCAACATCTCTACTCGCAATAGCTTTAAGACATTTTCCTGACGTCGCAAGCCTTGCGACGTCTTTGCGAGGAATTCATGCTTGTGACTTGCAAATTGCGACATAATGTAAGACGTCCCAAGGCCATCTCATTTATTCGTTTGCGACGCTCTTGCATCTCCCAGTTTTCTTGTAGTGTGGATTTGGATTTAGTTTTCTGGGTACATATATTTAGGACCCTTTTTGGAATTTTGTTGAGTTTGGTTCCTCTATTACGGTATTTCGTTCTTTTGATTTAAGATGTAAATTATTTTTCGGACAGAGTTCAGTTCAGTACGTATCGAGTTCGAATTCGGGTATTTTATTTAAAAATTCAAAAATAAAAAAGACTTAATAGATTTATAGATTTGGTTCTTGATTTGGTGCAAGTTCAGATTTGGTTCGGTTTTTTCAAATACCTAGATTTAGGATATATTGGGGTTATTTTGTCGGATTCGGTTCCTCTAATTCCGGTTGAGTTTGGTTTGGGTATCAGGTTTCTAAGAATATATTTCAAAAACAATATTCAAAATATTAACACGGCTCTAAAAACCTAAATAAACACATGTTGAAAAAACAATCAAATCCCACGTTATAGCGTGGGTATAATCCTAGTTAAATATTATTTTGATTGATATATTTATTACATTTTTTATATAGACCACTCACCTAAATAAAAAGTAGCCAAAGGCACATAGTAACAGCCTAACTTCACGTCCACAAGATCAACAATTTCATTGTTGTTCTCGTCATCAGCAGGTAAGAACTCGAAGTATGCTAGATTGGGCATAAATGTGTAGGATACATCTTGTGGCTTGCAGAGAAGATTCAAATTTATCCCGAAAAATGTTTTAGATGACCCATAAGTTGTGGACACCAAAGGCAACTTGTTGGAGTAGAACTCCAATGGTGGGATATATTGAGCCATCATACCTGTAAAAACGCATTCTATGAATTTGGCATTGGGCCAAAGTTTTCGGATTATACCTTCCCATGAGTTTTGGCTGCATGTTTGTTCTATAAAATCTGCCAATTCGGGATTAGGTCCTCCAAGTATCATAGAGACTGACATTTTGCAACTAAGGTCAGTGATCCACTCGCTTAGTTGACCTGATCGAATATCAATGCATATTTCTTTCCAGACTTCTTCAAGAAAATTGATTGCTCGAATCAGGACAGAAGAAAAAGTAGTCCCCACTCTTACAACATTGTCTCTTTGGACAATGCCGCAGAGGAGTTGGGAAAACATACGCTGCTTGTTGTCTAGACACCAAAAGACTTCATCTGGACTTGT
Organism: Lepidium sativum; assembly: GCA_023374145.1. Classification (NCBI taxonomy): domain Eukaryota; kingdom Viridiplantae; phylum Streptophyta; class Magnoliopsida; order Brassicales; family Brassicaceae; genus Lepidium; species Lepidium sativum. Next base: position 7,590 of record JAKUCM010002717.1, on the reverse strand, counting down.
GTACGAATTATACCAGTACGATGGTCGGTTTCTGAAATACTTGCTCTTGATAAAACTAGCACTCACTGGCAAACAAGAGAAAGTTTTGGACTCCTGTCTACTAAAAAGAAAGATTTCCTTTTCCTTGCTCGACACCGTCGACATGCCTAAAACCAAAGATATATTGGTGATGGAAATTTTAAAACATACAAATATATATTTTATTTTAATAGCAACCTTGTAATAAAAGAGAGTATGTAAAAGTTACTTGGAAATAACAAGTGAGCGTAGATCATAGATGAATCGCATGTTCACAAAACGAAAAACTCATAGAATGTCCTTGAGTTAACAACTGCATACAAAATGCAACATCGCCTTTTTTCTCAGAAATCATCCCTTCAACATTCAAGGCAGTCACAACTCCCAAGTTCATGAACTCGTGTAAGACGATCCCAGTTCTTGTAAAGTTTCTCATTTATGGTTAAGCAGTTATAGACGGAGTTACACAGACAACGAATCCAGACACTAATACACAGAGTCTTACCCATTCGAGAGGCCAAACTTTAGACATTGTCTTCCACACAACTACAATCTCTCCCTCAGCGGCATCTTTCACAGATTTTTCCTTGCGAAGATTCTAAAATTTGTAAAAGGGGAAATTGTTACAAGACACAAAAAAGTCTACTGCTGCTTGATTTAAGAGCAAGCCAACACAAAAACTGCATCAAACAAGATTTTACCGATCTTTTTACAGCCACCACGTGGTAATGCGCATTAGCAAACCCATCGAGAGTTGAAGGATGAACAATATAACAAATAATATTCAATAGCTATTTTGACGAGACCATCTCTCTAATAATACTTGTCGACCAGAAAAGAGTGTCAAGCCATGTTCCAAATCTATAGAAAGATTTGGCAATTGTGCAGAGATTCTATTCCACATAATCAGTCAATAATACTTGTTTAATAAAACTTGAGTGATTTGAATCCTTTAATCACACACCTCATGGTTGCTTTCCTGTTAAAAGACAGAAACTAAGATCCATAAATCTGAACTTTGGGATTAAAAGACTTATGTAAGCCGTAAAATAGTAGTCTACACGCAAGGCTTTTAAGCATTTAACTTCAATGTACCACCAAAGATTGTAATTGAACTAGAATTCTTAACTTACATTATAGAACCGAGTATCTTCCGGGTTGTGCTCCTCCAGGAAGTGACAAGGCCTGATTTGTAATGTCTTCAAGAACGCGCTTGAGTTCAACTTTTGCTGTCTTAACAGATTTTTCAGTAGGCCCTTCAATGAACAAGTAGAGCTTGCGTTCCCCAGGTCCCGGTATGCGCCCTGGTGGATAAAACTGACCCCTTGTGGTAATGGCGGCTCCAGTCCACTCTGAGATTGGACCCAACGTTTCTTTGTGGGTGACCTTCCAGCGAGCATTCTGAGGAAAATCATTGATTTCAAGTTCTGCTTCATAGTGTTCAGGCATTGCATCAGCTTGAATCTTTGCCAAGTTATGTTGCAGATTAAGGGCAGCAACCATGGCTGCAGCACGGCCTGCCCCATCACTAGGAATGACGGGAACAGAAACCGGAAGGACACCTGGCACAGCGGGAAGACTGCCACCATTTGGCAGCAACTGGTTACCAGTCAAAGGAGCACTCACTGGAGCAGCAGCTTTCGCAGCAGCAGCAATTGCGGCTATCTGAGCAAAAGCAGCCTGCTGCTGTGAGATTTCGCCACCACCTGCCTTTCTTACTACATCATTTTCATCTTCTGAGTCAGACTTGTCTTCCTCAAAGCCATACTCCTTCGCTTGTGCTTTCTTTGCCGCTTTCCTGACTTCTTCCTCCTCTTCATTGAATTTAAATCCACTACCACCATACCCAGTTCCATGAGCTTGCTCAATACCCTGTTTCACTTTCACCATAAAACCATCAGCAACTGCTTTCAGATCATCAGGAACGGGCTGCTCAGAAAGTTCCAAGGCCTTGACTAAATCTGGAGCATATCTTGCATCATCCTCTGAGATAAAAGTCACAGCACAGCCTTTACGACCTGCCCTGCCTGTCCTGCCAACGCGATGCACATAGTCTTCATAGTGGTTTGGTGCATCAAAGTTTACAACCAACTCAAGCTCTTTCACATCTAGGCCCCTAGCCGCAACACTTGTGGCAATCAACAGATTGCATACATTGCTCTTAAAATCAGATATAGTTGATTCACGATCTGTCTGATCCTTACCCCCATGTAGAGATAGACAAGGGTAACCATGTTTAATCATATCCCTAAACAAGGCATCACATTTTTCCTGCGATTGAACAAAGATCAGAATTTTTCCTTTCTCATACCATTCCCCAAGAAGTTCCAGAAGTCTAAAGAACCTATCACTCTCTGGTCTGACTTCAACTAACTGAGTTATATCTTTATTCACAACACTCCTTCCACCGACCTGTATTTCTACAGGCTTGTTCAAGACTTTACGTGCCAAAGATTCGACTTGGCGTGGAAAAGTGGCAGAAAAGAGCACAGTTTGACGATCAGGTCTAATATTTTGAATTATACGAGTGATTTGAGGCTCAAAACCCATGTCAAACATACGATCAGCTTCATCCATTACCAAAAATGTGACCCTCCGCAGATTGGTAATTTTCCCACTGCTTGTGCAAAGAATATCAATCATTCTGCCGGGAGTGCAGACAACAATCTCAGTACCTCGCTTAAGCTCACTAATTTGCTGAGCAACTCCTGATCCTCCATAAACAGGTACACATCTTATACCCAATGCCTTGGCAAACTTTCTGATATCGCTGTGAATCTGTTGAACAAGCTCCCTAGTAGGTGCCATTACAAGCCCAATTGGCCCATCACCAGCTTCAACGGGAGGCTGATCTTTGATATGCCTCAGCATTGGCAAAACAAAACCAAGGGTTTTACCAGAACCAGTTTTTGCAACCCCAATGCAGTCTCGACCGCTCATGATGATTGGGAGTGCTTGTGTTTGGATAGGCATCGGCTTTTCATAATTAAGCTTCTTCATAGTATCCAAAATTTTGCTGGTTAGCCCAGTCTGGTGCCATGATTTTATGGGTCTTGGTACATCTTTTCCATGAACTTTAAGCTCCAATTCCTTTCTGTAAGCATTAACTTCTTCGGGTGTCATCCTTGAGATGTCCTTTACTTCAATATAGAAGTTCTTCCGGAAAGGTTCATACTCTATTTTTGTGTGGTCGACGAGAGACAATTTCTCTGCTTTGGTCTTCTTTACTCTCTTCATGAACTCTTCATCGTCTTCGTCTAAACTTGGATCATCATCATTATTTGGTTCAGAGTAATCAGAATCAGAGTCTTCACCTTGAATTATCCTACCAAGGGCCTTCCTAACAACTTTCTTTGGCTGGTCACCACTTTCTTTCCCATTCGTTTTAGAATCCAAAATACCATCGCTCACTGCTGAGGGAGGAGCACTATTGCTAAGCTTCTCAACCTCAGGTAATACCATATTATTCATAAAAGCATCTAATGGATCAATTTCCTCTTCATCTGCAGCTCCGTGACCTCCATTCTCAGAGACAGTAGCAGCTGTCTCATTCTCCAACTCCACCATCTTGTCATCTCCACCATCTTCCGGTTTAGTGTCTCCAACAATATCCATTTCTGTTTCTGATTGTCCCTCCAGATGACCTTCTTCATCATCAGATTCTCCTTCAAGAGTCCAAGCCTTACCAGCCTTGCGCTCTTTACCCTCCGCATCAGCCTTACTTTCACTTTCAGCTTCCTCCTTCTTCCTCTTCAACTCTTGCCACTCCTGAACTCTTCTCCTCCGTTTTTCAGCCTCCTCATCTAACTTCTTCTGCTCATCCTCTAGTTCTTCTTCCCTGGTTTTTTTCTCTTTCTTTTCACCATCCTCCTCGCCACTCTTTTTCCTTGGACTATCTCCATCGCCATCTGCATGCCTGCTAGATCTACCAACACTCTTCTCACGCTCTTTCTCCTTCCTTTCTCCGCTCTCTTTTCTTCTTCGTTTCAAGTCACGCTTGATATCATCATCTCTCTCTTCATTGACATCCTCTCGTGACCTCTCCCTTTCACGGTTCCTCCTACTACCTCTTTCTTTCTCACGTTCTCTCCTATCCCTTTCTCCATCTTCCCGTTCCCGCCTTTCTCGTTCTTTCACTCTCTCCTTCTCCCGCTCCTCTCGTTCTCGTTCTCTTCTCTCCCTTTCTCTTTCTTTCTCCTTCTTCTCCTCCCTCTCTCTATCTCTATCCCTTTCCCGATGTCCTCTCTCCTTCTCCTTCGATCTACGTTTGTCCCTCTCGTCCTCTTCTTCATCATCATCTTCAGAATCACTACTCTTCCTTCTCTCAGACCGTCTCTTCACCCTCTCCTTATCTCTCCGTCTCCGCTCCTTCTCCTTTTTTTTACGCTTCTCCCTCTCTTCATCATCATCTCTATCAAAATCATCTTCAGAATCGCTACTCTTTACTCTCTCAGACCGTCTCTTCCGCCTATCCTTCTCTCGCCGCTTCTCTGAACTTTTCTCTTTCTTTCGCTCCTTACTCCGATCACGATCTCGCCGATTCTTCTTCAAATCATCATCTTCCTCCTCCACCTCTATTCCTTCGTTCCTTGATTTATATTTATCTTCCTCCATTCCAAAACTCAGCTCCAACACCACAAATCCGGACAGACAACCACGCAACAACGTAGACTCAATGAAATTCGCGGCCCCAAAATCTACAAGGTTTCTGAAGATCAAACAAATCGATAATCCACCCCAATACTACGCATGAGCGACCGCGAACTGCCTGATTTAGACATAACTGTGTGAGGAAACTATATCAGATCAATCAAACAGTAAACAAATAACGATTAAAAGCTTACACAGATAGATAAAATCTTCGGTGGAGAAGACGAAGCTAGAAGAAGAATCGAGATACACCGGAACGTCGGAACCCTAACGTCTCTTAATCGTGAAATGTTTTTTGCTAAAATCTGAGATGGCGGTTTTTTCTTAATTATTTCGGAAACAAAAAAAAGCGCCGATTTGATTTAGATCCATATAGCCCATATTTCACATGACCATTTTATAATTTTTTCTTGGGTCTAAGGCCCAACTATCTTACGGCATATTTGAGAGATGATGTCCACTCTTTTTCGCTATTAAATATTTTTCCTATATCCAATTTCGCTTTATTAGAAATTTTTCTGGTGTATAACCAAGTGGTTTATGATAATTAAGTAAATTTCCTGTAATTTTATTAATTAACTTCATGATATATACGAATGATAAACATGACGAAATTATCTCTGTGAGATAGAGCAATAAATGACACCATTTAATAAATAGATTGAATGGGTTGGGCTTTTTATTTATTTAATTATTATTTTGTCATAAAGCAATAAATAGAGAAAGTTGAAGTTTAGCTATAATGTATCATGTTAACTTTTATAGATTGTAATTTTATTTAATGAAAAATAAATATTAATTGATAATTATTGTAGTATATAATAATAGATTGGCGGTAAGAATAAGAAAATGATATATTTAGCTTATAATAAAATGATAAAGAAACAATGATACATTTACATTGATATTTAACATGTAAGAAAGACATATTTTCTGCTAATTGCATTTATAAAGAATAATGGAGATTTCGCAATAACTAAAAAGAATTAAAAAAATCAGATGAAATTAACAAAAGTTATTTAACAGATAACACTTTCGAATTTGTACGTTAACGGCTAAAATGTGAAAGGTAGTATGTTAACAGAAAGAAATAAGAAAGATAAGAAAATGTTCCCAAGATTAAACAAAATTTGATCTCGGTTTATCGTTTATGTAACACAAATAATGTTTCTACTGAATTCTTCCGTGCTTCCTTTCAGGTGAAGGATCTAGACTCAGGAGTCCTGTTGCTCCAAGGAAGAACTAAAGATCATCTCAGTGAATGGCATGTCTCTGTGTCTCAAGCAATTGCGTTGTTGTCAGCCTCTAGCCCAAGAACGAGCCTTCATACATGGCATTCAAGAATGAATTATCCTTTTTAAACTAGTTTACAAAAGCTTGTTGCTAATTTTTTAATTCCAATAAAGAGTGCTTCCAAATCTTTGTCATGCTTCAGTTGTTTACTTAATAATAGTCACAAATTATTATTCACTCACTCCACTATTTTGTAATAAATACCACTTGAGTATATTTTCACAGATGTATGGACATCATCGATCATATCCATAAACATAGTCAAGTATTATGTTATTTATGTGGACCACTACACACGCTATACATGGTTGTTTCTATTAAGGAAGAAATCTGATGTTAAAAGCACGTTTCACAAACTTGCAGAAAATAAGTTCAAATCAGTACTCTGTTTTTTGGTAATGGTGGAGAGTTTCTTGTTCTCCAAGATTATCTAGCAACAAATGGTATTACACATTTGAATTCCGCACCACATTACGCCAGAGCACAATGGTCTCTCTCAAAGGAAGCATCAACACATTGTTGAAACATGACTCACGTTAATGAAAACAACATCAATTCTGAAGGTGTATTGGACATATTCTCTTGATGTCGTAACTTATCTAATCAAACATATGCCTACTCCAATGATCTCTATGGCATCTCCGTACCAGGAGTTGTTCCAGATTTATCCAAATTATGACAAGTTATGTATATTTGGATCCCTTTGCTTTCCATGGTTGCGACAATATGCAACTCATAAGCTTGATGATCGTTCATTGCCATCTCATTTCCTTGGATACTCATTGTCTCAGAGTGCATATTATTGTCTTAACTAATTAACTATCCGCATTTATACATCAAGACATGTTCGTTTTAATCAAACCATCTTCCCATTTGCTCATTTCACAGCTACGATACGTTCACAACAACAATCAACAGAGCAATCCTCTGCTTTACCCACAATGACAGAGATTCTTCTAAATCTTTCACCACGTCCTCAACGCAAAGGACCCCCCAACATGGACTTTTACCGTGATCAACACACCAACCATGCCACCATTAATAATTCTCAGGTATTGCCTTCTTTCATTTTAACTCGACTTCTCTATCTATATCCTCTTTGAGAGCCTATTGCTCCAAGGAAAAATGAGTTTAATACCCAAACTCAACCACCTGATACATTTTTTGAGCCTGCTGTTGCACCTCAAAATGAGTTGACATCCACGACTCAACCCTTGTCACCACAAAATGAACCCCATCCACACCAAGCTTTGCCTTCAAACCAAAACACTGATTCACTTCATCCAAATGAATCCACTTCCGCACCTATTGCATTACCAAACCAAAACATTCACAAGATGAAAACTAGAGCCAAAAATAACATTCACAAACCAAAAAAAAACTTTCTCTTATTGTTGTAGGTCCGAATTTACACAATGATGACACCAACAACAATTCATCAAGCATTAAAGGATGAACAGTGGGGATGAGCAACATTAGTTGAATTTGACGTGCAGATTGCAAACAACACATGGGACTTAACTCCTCATGAACAACATCAAAATCTCATTGGTTGTGCTGGATTTTTACTAAAAAGTATCACTCCGATGGAACACTAGATTGCCACAAAGCACGCTCTCTCTCTCTCTC
>JAKUCM010002716.1:0-27133 GCA_023374145.1 Lepidium sativum | reverse complement strand
GAATTGAGTAGTGATGATCACAAAGATGGAAGGTTCCTTAATCTAAACTCACCAATGACTCGCAGAAAAGATGCCATTACTTCTCATGTGGAAACAAAATCAATGACTCAATTGCTACCAACAACAACAAACAGAGGCAAGATTGGGAAGGTACTGATCAAAGTTGACGAATATTGAACAGAAGGGCATTGGAGGCATAGACGTGCTTAATATCTTCTTATAAAATTTAAGTGACCGGCTTAATATTCTTATCATCTTGTGATTAAACTACTGTTTGTCACAGCCAACAATAAATGGTTTTGTTTTTGTAATATACATAGATTTGAAGATAAACTAACAATTTTGAAGGAGACCTGGACTTTTGCCAGTTCATATCAAGCTATATAGTTAACACATACTTGACGGCCAAAAAAATTATTTAATATAAAAAAAATATTCACAGTTGTTTCTCGTGGGAAGAAGAAAAAGGTCTCACTAGCCAATCAAATTAGATGAATCTAAACATATTTTCATCACCCGAGTTCGAATCCAAATCAGTTTAAGATAATGTACTTTCAAGCCCAGTATAGACCCAATAGTTACAGATCATATTTTTCAATATTGTCCTCTTTTTTTCTGTCAACTGGGCACAAATGACTGATCCATTAGCCAAGTTTTTGCAAACATAAGCGGGGGGACTCAATCCCAGATGTACAAGTGCGCTTGCCTTTTGTGGACTTACCACATGCCACTAGGCTAAATGCCACTTTTTGGACATATTTCCAATAATCTACGATAAATCATTTTACCAAAAAATATGAAAAAATAATGGCAATACAAACATGCCAAAATAGGTTATCAAACCTTATGAACATTTTTCTGCAAGAACAAAACAATTCTGTATATAATTACTTTAATGACAAAAAACCAAAACAATTTAGGAGTTTATTCTTAAATTTAGTTAGAATGCATAACACAAAAATTTGGACCAAATTTTACAGTATTATAAAACAAAATTTTGAAAAATAAATTTTATAAATAAAATAAAACATTTTATATAACAAGCATTATCCAGATAAACTACAATAAAGCAGAAATTTAACCATCGTGGTATTAAATGTGATTTTCGATATTCTTGGTGTGGTATAGACTGAGACCATTAATCATTTTTTTAGTGTCCACTAGCGATTCAAATATGGGCACTATCATGTATAATTTATGCGACTGATATTTTTTCCAGGAACTCTATTTGGTATAATTTTGACTATTTATTCTGATGCCTCCGAGATTTAGTAGAATCCAAGAGTTTTGCACAAATTATTTGGTATATCTGGAAAGCAAAAAATGATAGTTGCTTTACGGATAGTGATACTGATCCTTGAACCATCCTCCTTCAAGTGGAAGCGAATTACAAAGAATGGACCGGTGCCCAAAGTGAACTAAATGATTGCAAATCACCCTTAGTAGCTCATAATACCACAAACAGCCATCAATCAATAGTGCTCCCCTCTACAACATATCAAAGTTTCACAGGGTTATAAATGCTTTGTAGATGGCTCCTGGAAGCCTTAATGCCCTTCACACAGAGGTTGAAGCCTTAATGCCCTTCACACAGAGGTTGAAGCCTTACTTTGGGCAAACCTTACTCGAGGCTAAGTTCTTTATTTCATTCTATATCTCTTTTTGTTATTATGAAATCATTAAATCATATAGATGATGCTCTCGCTCGTTTTGTTAAAGAGTCCGTTCATGATTTATTGATGTAATTTTCCTCGCCCTTTTGGATCATATTATTAATATAGGTTCACAAAAAACTTGAAACGAGCTACTACATCCAAATAATTGGCAATTATTCCATCAAATCTAAAAATAATAAATAAATCAGGTTAAGATCGGAATCTTATTGCAACCAACAGAAAAAATGCCCAAAATAAAAATTAATATTGGCATAAAGGAGAGTGTGTTATCGAAACAAAGAGTTGTTCAGTATTTAAGAGCCTGCCTAAGTAGATGTAGATATGCTTTATGAAATTTAATAAGAAGTACATAACGTCTCTTTCTTCTTTCACATCCCATGAAGAAGCAGAAACTTATTCAAAATCTAAGCTTTTAATACTCTTTTCACCAACCTGAAAATGCAAGTTAATTCTGGAAAAGTCTCCGCTACCATATTTTTTCTTCTCGCCTTCCAGAAAAATAATAATTTGAAACCTTTCTTAAAATCCTCAGCCTACAAAGCTGTGTTTGCTATTTTTAAAATCAGATGCTGAACAGATTCTCCTGCCTTGCTCTTGCTGTGTAGCAACAAAATATCTCCTGTATGGTTATGCTGAAGGCGGCCTTGATGATATCAGCAAGGTCCATTCTCTTTACTCCTCAAAAATCTTCAGTTTCTGGACATACATATATATATACTCAGAATACTAAACAGAATCAGCAATCATACGTTTGAATGTGTATTTTCTAAATGATTTTGTGGTGTTGATGTGTAACAGTTAGATGGTGAAAAGTTTGGGGTTCACACAGAAGAAAGCTGACTCGCAGGTGAGGTGGTCAGTCCTCAACACAATTCTGCTACTACGTCGCCATGAGATAGCTCGATCCAAGCTTGCGCAGGCTATGTCAAAGGGAGAATCTGTGGGATCTTGTATCCAAATCATTGAAGATTCTATCGATCCTTCTGATTTCTAGTAATCCAAAATGTTCTCTTCTCTTTGCTTATTTGGGGTCAAACTCTTCTCTTGTAGATATTTCCATCTTATAAAGAAGCATTTTTGACACACTAATACAGGCCTACATCAATTAAGTAAACCTATGTATATATATATGTATCTTCCTGATGAAGCTTCAATCCAGTACTACAGAATTAAAAAGCAACTCTCTTCAGTTTCACACAAACCCCAAATCCCTAGAAACTTTGAACATTCTTATCAGCGGTAGAAATTCCAGTAAATTTCGAGAAAAGTAAACAAAGAACTCAACTTTACGTTTGGAATCCTCAAATTCGTCAAAACCCACAATCGGGAAATGGAGGTTGAATGGTTTTTGGTGTGTAATGGGATCTTTACGTTAATGGTGGTCGTCTGTTTCCTCTGCGCTCAATGGCCAATCTTCAGTGGCACACCCATTAAATGGATTCATCACTTCAACCCTTTCGCCGCTTACGATTACTTACTGTAACTCTCTTTACTCGCTACATTCTTAGTTCTTATCAGTTTGTATGGTGTATCAATTCGGGTGTTTTTTTTTATCGTACTTCTGTGATTTCTTGCAGGCGTTTTGTTGAGTATGTGTTTGGTTCCAAAGGTATGGACTTGATTCTATCAATTGAGGATCGCTGCTGTTACCGACCTAACCCTCTACTGCAAGTTAGTGCTTCTTCTTATCCTTGTTGCGTTGATGTTCAAAGAAAGAATCTTTTGATTCAAGAGTTTGCGTAGTTACATGTGATTAGTAAAGGAATCGAATCAGCTAATTCATTGGTGAAGATATGATTTTGATTCCTAACATTTAAGTGAAATGTGTTGAGTTTCTATCCCTGAACTAGTTCCTTCAGCTATGTGGAAAGCAAATTTCAGACTGTTTATTGGAATCATAGTTAATTGTAAATCCTTGTTGGTTATAAGTACTGTTTCTGAACTATTGCAGATCATTTATCTGGCGATTATTGTATCAACATACTTCTCAGCTGCTAAATCTTCCTTTACTTATATACCTGGATATTATGTCAGCGAAATTCACAAGTAAGGCATGGTCCTTTCTTCTTCTTTGAGTTCTGTAACTATTAGATTCGCATGATTATTACTTCCAAACATTCTGCTTGGATTTGTAGGTATATGAGCTTTGTGGCGGTTATTGTTGGAGTCATCCTTTTCCTATTAACAAGCTTTTGTGATCCAGGGATAGTGAATGCAAAGAATGTTTCGGAGTACATTTCTGCTTACCCTTATGATGATATCATTTACTCAGAGAAAGAATGTTCGACGTGTAAAATCCCAAAGTGAGTACTTCAAACCTGTAGTAATGTATCAAAGAATGATTCTCACTCCGACTTGTTTAATTTATGGTGTCTCTTAACACTTTGCTTCTCGTTCAGACCAGCTAGATCCAAGCATTGCAGCATCTGCGACCGTTGTGTGGCTCGGTTTGATCATCATTGTGGGTGGATGGTTTGTACACACACCAAAAGCATTTTGTTAATTCTCTAGCTGTACTTTTTGATAATTTGATTGCATCAAGCTTCCTATATCGGCTGCAGAATACCTGTATTGGCGAAAAGAATACCAGATATTTCATGGCCTTTTTGTTATGGTAAGGTCTCATTCTAAGACTCGACCAGTCTTTTAACATTCTGAGAATCTTTAATTTTGGAAGCCTCAGGGAATTTCCGAGTAACTCAGAAAAAGAGAAATCGTTTATATGTCGACTCCTTTATCTTGATCTTACATGCTCTTTTAGTGTCTTGTAGGCATTTCCTTCTTTGTCTGTATGGAACAGTGGCCATTGGGTTTATACTTGCTGGACAAGTAAAAGAACTTCGCATTTTGCATATATTGACGAGTAAGTATCATAATGGTGTCTTAAGCTTCTGCTATCCCAAACTATTCTGTCGAATCTGGATTCTCTGACTCTGTCTCTCTCTACAGACTATTATGGGATAGAGAATTATTTTCGCAGCTTAGCTCCTCGTGTGTTACATGTAACTAACAAGTATATATATATTTCATTCTTCTCGCATGTTCTGCATACTCATAGAGTAATCTAATGGCCTGTGTTGTGGTTTTCAAACAGTGGATACTTAGTACATACAATACCCAGATACTCTTGATGGTATTTCTTGCCCTTGTTTCTCTCCTCCTCGCTGGCTTCTTTGGCTCCCATCTCAATCTCTGCTTAACCAACACAACAACTAATGAGGTTAACTTTTTGACCTCTGCAACTTCTAAAATGGTTCTGTTATCTGTCTTCTTTAATGATTTTGTTTGTTGACAGAAAGTTAAGTGGAGAGAGCACATGAGCTTGGAGGAGAAGATAAGTGAAGCAAAGGCAAGTGCTGCAGCTCTAAAGGCAGGTATGATCAACGTTGATCTAGAAGGTCCAGCAGAGAGACAATGGAGAAGATCTGAGGCTAAAGTCAAAGACATCATTACCAACCGGAATCTGTACGATAAAGGCGTATTTGGGAACATTTCCGAGATTGTTTTTCCATTATCCTCAAGACAATCTTTATGGAAAAGAAAATCTGAATAGTGGAACAGGTATCAGTTTAACAATTTGTACACATTGGAATATGTGCTTAACTACTAGTAAAAGGTTCTATTATGACTTTTGTTCTTTACCAACAGCTTTGTACAGATCTTGGACTACGTTACTAACAAATCTGTCATCTTCCACACAGTTTTTAATTATTTTCTCATAGAACAATATTCCCTTCTCTGCTTTACCAGAGTTCATGTATCCCTTTAGGATCGTGCGCCTGCAAGCACTGTCTGGGCTTTATACCGGCTTTCGACATCTTGCAGTAGATCCTTTCAGCCTCATCTATCATTCCAGCTTTGGCAAACGCAGAGAGCAATGAACTAAAATGGCTGTGAGATAGGGGGATGCCTTTCTCTTGCATAAGAGTTAACGTCTTCTCTGCTTCTGTGTACTGTGAACTCTCAGCATAGGCTTGAACCAGGGAGAGGTATGTGAATGAGGAGTCAGTACAGCGACCATTTCTTTCCATTGCTTGCAAAAGTTCATCAACCTCGCAATGGAGTCTAGTGGTTGCACATATTTTGACCATCATTTTGTAACTAGGCTGAAATTATTTCCTCACCAGTGACAACATGCATTGTTAGTTTTGTATTCAGAAATAGATTAAAGAAATTCCCATAATGTTTACCCACTGGATAAAGACCTTATGAACAGTTTGGCCGAAAATATAAAACCTACCGTTCCAGGTTTAATCCCTTTCCCCTGCATTTCTCCGAACAACGCTAATGCTTCATTTATCTTTCCTGGAACAGCAAGAGAAGTTTCGTTTGTTACTGTTATTAACCAGAATCAACATCAGCCAATTTTACGAAGCATTCTAAGTCAGCGAGAAGGTTGTGATTCATTTATATCATACACGAAGACATAAATTTCTTAGTCAAATACATACCAGCCTTTCCATAATGCAAGATCATATTTGTGTATATTTTCTCATCCAGATATAATCCCGACCTACGAGCTCTACTAAAAATCTCAATTACTTTGTTCAGCTGCAGACCCCGTCCATACACACTGCATCAATTCACCAAGATGGGTGAAATATTTCAACGACACTAATTTGCATAAGTCTTACAACATAATGAAGCCAAGACCAAATGCCTTTACCTGATCATAGTGTTGTAGGTCTGAATTGAACAAGGAACACCTGAGTTACACATCCGCTCATAAATTTCAGATGCACGCTGCACTTTACCTGTGAGGGGAGAAATTTTGAGTGTTATTTACCAGCAAACTTAAACTAAAATAGATATCTCTAAGGAAAATGTTCTACCTGCTTCTAGCATTGCCTTGATAAGAGTATTATACCCCACGGTGTCAAGCTCCATGTTTTTACCAAGACAGGTCTGTGTTATATTTTCTGCTTCTCGGTGTTTCCCTGTGATTAGGATAAACACAGTTTATTACAAATTATATTAACATTGCGAATAATGAAAATATAGAACGTTTATTATAACCAAATCTGAAATTTGGGTGAAATGGAACAGTTATAGTATCAATTCTGAAGTTTTCAAAGCTATTCGTAAACCTTCATCTCAGATATTCAATCATGCGCTAAATAGTAAGTTATATTCTTCACAGTTGGGGCCTTATATTTCTCTAAGTTCCTAAGGAAGGAAGGAGACAAAGTTTTCCAATTCGCATACCTCGATTCGTTAGGGCATTTACAAGTATACTGATGGTAACAGCACCCGGGTCACAACCTTTTTCTGCTGATTCCATGAAGAGTCCATATGCATCTTCGAGCCAGCCACATCTGACATAAGCATCAATCATTGAGCTGACAACAGATCTCCCTAGAGTTTTAGGTTCTCCTACTGCAAGGTAAAGCCGTTTTGCCTCTTTAAGGTTATGTTGCCTCCCATAAACAGCAATCAAAGTCGCAATTGTTTCCTCCTCTATCCTGAATCCTAATCTGATAATAAAATCAGCAAGAATTCCTGCTTTAGATATATCACCTGCATGAAAAATGAAACTTTAGTCTTCAACAAATATATCCATAGCTTATTAAAAAAAAAACACCCACATCTAAAAAATCAAAAACACTAGATTTAATTTTCCTACCTTCTCTTACAAAGCCACTAATGACTCGATTTACTGCCGATGAACCAAGATCAGTCGTGAACATTAAATTCAAGATTGCTTCAGTCTCATTCACATTTCCCTCTTTTAGCCGCAAGTTCAGCATCATTCCAAGAGCCATGATATCAAGTCTACTTTTATTTATAAGTGCTTTGTGTTTTTCCTGATTGTTTCGTCTGATATGCATAGCCTCTGCAAGTGTTTGTACAAATCTGTTATCCTGAACCACAGCTTGGCTACCCATTTTCTCTACGAGCTCTCGAACTTCTGCTACCATGCCCTCCTTGCAATACACTGTCATAGCCGTCTTGTAAAGCTCTATATCAAAGTGTACTTCATCAGCCCTTATCTGTTTGATAAAATCCTTAGCGTCCTCACCTAAATTGAGTCTCATATACAAATTAAGCATGTCGTTACAAGAACTGGCATCAGGAAGTCCGGTTTTTGATAAAGCTCGAAATGCTTCCTCAGCAGCGTCTACGTTCTGCATCTTAGTATAACACTGTACCATGACAATATAGGCAAATCTGGAAAAAGGAATATTTCTGGTCTTCATCATTTCAATTACAGCTAATGCTTTCACAACATTTCCAGAATTTAAATGAACTTGGGACATTGCCAAATATGTTTTCTCATCAGCCAATAGATTCAGGCGTTCAGTCTCTTCAAATAAACTCTGGGCATCATGGAAAAGTCCAAGCTTTCCATATATTCTGATGATTAACCCGCGAATGACCTCATCAGCTGGAACTTTATTTTTTTCCATGTCCGTAAAGAGAGAAAGTGCTTTTGGGTAATTCTCCGTTTTATAATATAAACTAAGCATAGAAGCACAAGTATAGTTACTCGGAATGATTCCTTGAGATCTCATTTCCTCGTACAATCTAACAGCCTGATCCCACTCACCAGCCTTCACACTTAAGCCAATAACTAAACTGTAAGTTACTTCCTCAGGGACAAACCCCAAGCTCTTCATCTCACCAAAAGCCTTCAATGCCTCATCGTTGAAACCCTGTTTGGCATATGAGCTCACCACTAACGTATATGTGAATTCAGTCGGTGGCACACCGTCCTCCACCATTTCTAACCATAGATCTATCACTTTCTCATGAAGTGATTTCTTCTGAAGAGATGAGAGCATGAAATTATACACAGATATAGAGAGGATAATTCGCCTCTCTTGAACAGCTTTGTAAAACGTCAACATAGCGTTATGGCGTCCCCATCTAGCATATGTGCACAACATTGTACCACAGGCTACTACATCTGGTTCGCATCCCACTTCAAGCATTTCCAAAAAGGTTTCCTCAGCCATCTTTATCTTTCCGACTTGTCCATACAAACGTAGAACAATCGTGTAGACAACTACACTTGGACGATAACTTAACTGTTGACACAAAAAATCTATCACCAAAGCTTCAGAAACCTATTATATGTAAACTTTCTCAAACAAAGATCAAAGCTTGGAACAAGAGAGAACCTGCAATTTCATCCAAGCGAAGAAGTCTCTGACTTGTCTCCAACCTCTCTGCTCTTTCAAAACAACACACATATCTCGAAAACTCAACTTCGTTACAAAGCTACCCATCACAATCCTCATATCAGCACTATCTTCTCGCCTCTGAGACAAGCTTCTCACCGTCTTAATCGCAGCAATAACATGCTTCCCGTACATCTGACCATTCCGATCATCTTCCAAATACTGAACCATCTGCTCAGGGGTTCGCTTAATCCATTTGGGAGTCATAGCGTGTGAGCCTTGGTTCCTCCTCAAGGTGCTCAAGTACTGTGCTTTCTTCTTTATGATTCGCCTCGCGTCGTCGTCCGATAAAGGGTGTTTTGGTCTCTCGTATCTGGGTTTTGGTTTCTCCGGGTTACCATCGCTGAGAGACCACGGGTCGGGTCGGACTCCGGGCGAAGAAGAAGAAGAGCAAGTTACCGATATTCTCGAATTTCTCGAAGGATTTATAGTGATAAATATTGAAGCATGAAGATGAGTTGTGGAAATGAGAAAATCACTCTTCATGCTTTCTTCTTCTCAATTTCTTCAATTACCAGCTACAACCTCGCCGTATCTACAACTTAAAAGATCGTCTCCTTACTTTAAAGTTTAAACCTTTAATTATCCGGTTTAATTTGGTTTAATGGGGTTATTGATAGATTGTCTCCGACCATAAATTATGATTATTCTACACTGGTACTAGCTTTTACTTGATTTCTCTTCATTTTCTCTTCTTCTTCGTTTTTCACTCATCTGTTCCATATTATAGTTAGAGATAATCTAGAGTTCAAAGTTTAGTTTGAGAATTTGATTTTTAAGGTTCTGATTTCAAACGAAAAAAAAAAAGATTCTGATGAAGATAGCTTATTTTCGTATGAGTAATGATGTTAAACCAACACATCAAATTCTTACTAATAAACTTGCTTCAGCACGAACTTCCTAATATACTAACGTTTACTTATGAGACTCGAAATTACTTTAGGGTCAAGCTCCCAATATTCACAACACCGAGTCGCTCTTCTCTCATGTCTAAAGGAAAGAATTTGATGCGAGAAATCTACACACTTCAGTCTTTGGAATGTCTACAAAACCGGCCTTTGACTCTTGACTCCTTTACCATTCAACCGACTCAGCAAACTATTACCCTTGGACTGAGACAATGACTCACCAATTCTCCCATTTTTCTTCGACTTCCCTGTCAGTTTGTGTATGTCTCCAGGTGTTTTTCTGACTCTTGAAGAATCCGTAGTGATCATCTTCTTAGAGTTTTTTGTGATAGTCATCTTCTCATTCGATAAACAAAACCCATCTGCCTGTCCACACGATTCACCATTGCTGGCACTCTTCTTTTTAGATGTTTGTTTGCCTGACCTCGAAGTTGTCTGCATTTCAACCTTGGAGGCTTCAGGAAAAGGACCACCAGTTTTACTACTCGGCCTTTTGCTATCCAACCCACCATCAACATCAAACATATCTTTTGGTAAAGCAGCAGTGTCTAATTCAAAGCTCCCAGGAGGAACACCTTCTCTCTCTTTTCCAGTCATTTTGAACGACGGGGCTTTATGAGAAAATCTAAGCATCTCACTTGGTGCAATTTGAATTTTAAGAATTCCATGCTGTACTTCTCGGCGAAATAGGGAAACAAACCCTTCCACTTTCCCCAGATAGGCCACTCCAAGGCCAAATTCATCACTAAAATCAGACAGAACTTCAACATAGTCATATTCATAAGGCCGTTTATGATTTTCTAAGCTAGTACTCCAATTGATATTCCAGCCTCTGAAAACAGCCCAAATTTCTCCCTTTCTTGGATATATGACAATGTTATTGTTGCGATGTGCATACAGCATCTGACAAGAAAATATCAAGTGGTCGTTTACTTCATCTGAATCACCATCTTGAAAGATTCCACAAGCAATGGGAATAGAGTTATCTTTACTATCCTGTAGCGGGTCAATCCACGTAATCCACAATTTGAACTCAGAATCCATCACTTTTTCTATCCTAGCATAAAACCGAGGCATACCGTCAGTTGGATCATACAAAGACCACAGCTGGTTGACAGCAAAACAGCTTGTTGTCAGTTCAAAAATGCTGAAGTCTGGATCAGGTACTTCACATCCTTCACTTTCTTTGTCGTTCATTGATGAGATATCTTGATATTCAGAATCCATATTTTTCTTAGCTTCTCCAAACGCACATGAATGGACAGAAGAACCACCATAATCACAACAGCTAGATGATCCAACACTTGATCTTGGCAATTTTTTAAGACGGCAAAGAGGATCATCTCTACTTCTCTCCTCTGCGTAAGAAATATGCTGAGTTCTCCTTGGAGATTTCCTCCTATTATTAAGTTTTGAATCCTCTATATCATCAATAACATCAGAACCTTCAACGTTAGAACTCTCAGTGGGCTCCTCAACAAATTTTCTCTTGTTTTTGTTGCTCTTCACAGAGGGTGGTTGATCCCTTCTTGAAACTAATTCATCACATACTGATTTTGATGCACCTGTTTTGGGTTCTGTAACCTCAGGTTGTGGCTTTTGTAGTTTAACAGTATTCTTCATCTTTTCCCCATCTTTCTCATTTTTACTTGATTCATCACAATTTTTCACCGATTCATCATCTACTTTGGGTTTTCTTACTTCAGCAATCTCGCTCTCACTTCCTCCATCGTTCTTGTTGAATTTTTCTTTGAGGCTTCCTTTCTTATCCATACCAGCTGCTACACTTCCTGGTTGATGACCATTAGTAGACTCCACATTTTTATCCATAGATGTGTTACACGGCCCCTGATTTCGAACTTCTTTTTGATCAGTGCTTGATTGAGCCGGCACTCCACTAAATCCAGTGTCGAAGGCCTTGAAGGATCTTTGACAACTGGAACAGTACAGAAGAGTATTCACATATTTTCTCAGGTATTTATACCTATAGCCACAATGCTGACAACATGTCCGAAAAGTGAGATTAGTAATGATACTGTCACTGGCATTGTTCGCAGGAACAGCTTGTAGACCTGAGTTTGCATTGCACTGGTTGCTAGCAAACCGTGAATGAATTCTGTGCTTGATATCATACTGAGACCGTTTATCCTTGTCAGCGAGCAACCTGCTTGCTTCCCAAACCAACTTGAAAGCAGCCTCTGCGCCAGCAAACTGGTTTTTGTCAGGATGAAGAAGCAACACGAGCTTCCTGACCTGATTCTTGATTGTAACATCATCAGAAAAATGCATGACTTGAAGAATACCGTACCAGTTCACAAGACCGTTGATTTTCTTCTCAGCAGAAGAATGGACATCACATACAGCTAACATTTGTGGTAAGCTCTCAAGATCTGAGAAGAGTCTCTGAGCCTTCAATAAAAGCTTCTGAGCCCCAACAAAATCACCATTCTGCATCTTAATCTCTGCTAATGCTTTTACCTTAGAGGCCTCTTCCTTATTGCAGTCCATCTTCAACCAAGAAGCCCCTTCAATCAGCTAGATTTCAGAAATCAGAACAACAATAAACGCCATGGAACCATATGTCTCATTCCTGCAAACACAAATCAGATACATTGTTAGCTTAACAGAAGGAATTGAGCTTACCAAATAAAAGGAAACAAGAAATTGCGAGCTATTTAAACAATGTACTACATTCTTCACCTGATGGTTCAACAATGTAGATCTGCAAACCAATATTCAAGACATATAACAAAGAAATCGTAAGTCATGTTGAAGAGAATTTCACTGAAGAAGTAGGACAATGATGATCAGAGCACCGATTTCTTTCTGGATGGAGAAATTGAAAACAAAAACCAAACTTAAAGCATACCCAGATGCTTGAATATCAAAAGCCAGGAAGCTCTGGAGACTATCAGATGAAGTAAGAAACCCTAAATTTGGAGTGAAGAGGGGAAACGATACAAACGAGAGAGGGAAGTGACGTTTTTAAAGGTGGGTTGTATCAATTTTATTTTTTGGCAATTCCTATACAAATTTTTTTGTCACAAATTAAGATTGTCTTTTTTTTTTTTTTTTTTTTTTTGTCAACGGCAGATTATATTAGGCCCCAACTGATCGGTCCAATAGCCAAATTCTTACATAATGTAGGTGGAGGGACTCGATCATAAATTGTGCAAATGAGCTGTCTTAGGTAGATTTTCTTTAGAAAACAAATTTTATTTTTTGGTGGTGGACAATTTTCTTTTTTTGTTTGTTAAAGTAGAAAACAATTGTTTCTATTATATTCTCTAAGTCTCAAAAATACAAGTTTAAACCTATCATGTTGTATTTAATCCATGCAATATAATATTCTTCACATGTAATTATATGTATGTAATATAAACCATTATATTCTGTTTATCATTTGTTTCTTTTTTATTAATTAGATTGGTGACTTCTATTTATAATCCAAATTTCTGATTGACCACTTGAACATTTCTCCTATTTGTGCTTCTTCTTTTCTTACAACAATTTCAAAACAACGGCCACTTAAGAACAGATTTCTGATACAAAAAAAATGTAAAATGACAAGTTTGAACAATATACCTCACCAATAATATCAAGCTACAAAACAAAACCTTGCAACTTTAATCGATAGAAAATTATTCAGGAATGTATTAGCGAGAAGAGTTAATACAAAAAAGTAAGCAGTTACTTATTGTAACTATTGTAGTAATGTTGATAATATTGGGTATGTTGGGGTCCCTCCGGATATGACCACTGATGATTATAAGCCCCACGAAAGTCATTGCTTGTGTGTGAAGCAATATGTGTTGAGCTCTCTTTGTTGATACCTGACCAACTCCGTTTTAGTCCTCTCTTATTCTTCTTCTTCGGAGATGGTTTGCTCACGGAGGCAACATGTGATGGTCCCACAAGTGTGTTGCTAGCACTATCAGTTGCAGTTAAAGGTTCCAAACGTATGTTGCTAGCACTCGCAGTTGCAACTAAAGGTTCCAAAGGTGTGTTGCTAGTGACAGAACTAGCCTCTGCTACATTTAGTGGTTTTGCAGTCTGCGATTGTTTGATTGTCAAATCGGATCCAGATCCAAATTTATCAGATGAGTTTCTTCTAAGCTTCATAAGTGACTTGATTTGTTCCTCGAGGTTTGCGATTTCAACCTCTGTTTCAAGATTGTGAGACAATATGCATTTGATGGCGGCTCTAGTGTGTCTTATCTGTCTATCTATAGCTGCAACCTGTAAGGTCTATATTGAGTTCCTGCGACGTCTCTTTATGATAAGAAGCTGAGAACAAAGAAATGATACGAATTTACCTTCAATGCAGATTCATTTTTGGCGTCTATAAACGCCTTCTCTGCAGATTCCTTTATAATTCTTAAGGAATCGTTTATAATAGCAGAAAGCGGTTGAAATCTGTGGACCACATCAAGTGAGTATATGTAGTAGATTGCCTTCAGCCGATGCCCAGTTCTGATGAGATTTTGAATGAAACCTGTCGAAACAAAGCTATATGAACATGCAGTCTTTTTTCAATAACATAGGCTAATCTAATTAAGTTCATAGAGCTCACTAGCTCAGAGATTTCTGATACAACGCACATCTTGTACAACCATTGAAATATAGAACAAAAGATTTGCATTAGCAAGAGAGAAGAGAAAAGGACCTGGGATGGCGTTGTCCAAACCGAGAATCTGGCAAAGATCAGGAGATACAGTTCGCCAATAAGAAGTGCTGAGAAGGTATAGAAGGTCATTAGCCTTGAATTCTGACACAATCCCGAAAATACCAAGAAATTGTAGGAAACAAATGACTTCCAATTCATCTGTTTTACTCTTTGAAATCTTATCTTTCCAGTAAACTGCAAGTTTCTTTGCATCGCCTCTTACAGGATGTCCAATTTGTGGTGGGAGCTTCTTCAGCTGATTCAACAACAAAGAACAGCTAGCTGAAGTAACCAGAAGCTTGAACTCGTAGTTCCCTTCAGGATTTGTAGGAGACAGAGCCATGGATGTCTCTAGAACAAGCTTTGCTGGATCTGGTGTGCATTTGAGAGCATTGGAGATATCACTTTCCTCGAGAAGTTGCTTTTCTAGTAGCTCCCTTAACATGTCCCCGTTACTGGAACAAGGTTTACTTTCAGCGCGCAATGGATAAGTTGCTTTGGCGTCTGACTGATTATTTACTCCTAATTTTTCAATCTTTTTCTCAGAAAGAACAGTGACATTCCCAAATCTGTTTACTGGAGGATTCAAAGGCAAAAGAAAAATGTCAAACTAAAGCTAGTCACATATCTAAAACAGACTACCAAAGTTCTAAAAATAATTTCGCGTTAAGATTCCCCAAAGATAATAATAAAAAGAGCTAACAGCGGAATGTTGTCAGGAATCTTAAGAGTGTCACATAAGTGCAAGTCAATGGAAACAAATGGAATATATGTAGTTTATGTTAATTCACGAGCAAGGTTGATACATAAAAAGACATACCTGTTGAATTCTGGAAAGGAGTTACTGGTTCAGTTAATCTTTGACGTTTGGCTTCACTCTTAGGTTCATTAGTAATTCTTGATGTAGCTTCAGACTTCTTCATAGTATTAGTCGTGGTTTCTCTTTTTTCAAACATTTTATGCACTGGCTCCCTTGCTCTCTGGTCTGATTCATCGCTCTTTAGTTCAATCAGCTTATTAAGAATTTTAGGAGGAAAAAAAGACTCGGCTTTCGTCTCTTTGATGTACTGAAGGGCCATGACTGCATCAGCTTTTCTCTTCTCCCGCCTCGCTTTCTGCAACAGGTCAACAAGCTAAATCAACTTACATCACACATTAACACACATCATAACTCATAAGCCAGATTGGATAGAACACAGAGCGAGGTTAGATTACATGCGCCTCAACTGAGTCTCCTGTCCCAGCAATTACTCGTGCAGCTTTTTTTGAGGAATCCAAGAACTCAAACAAAAGCTCTCCTGGTCTTCCTTTTGGACAAAGCTTGCATAAACGGAATTCACAGATAAATTTGAGCGTTGCGAGGTATTCTTCCTTTTTCCTTAAAGTTTCAACCACACCTGCAAAGCAATTCACATGAACTTCCAGATGTTGGGAAACAAAAAGTGTTAAATCAGTCTACAAGCAAGAAGCAAGCATTACCAATAACCTTATCTTCCAACCCAAGAAGCCGAAACAGTTTCGGGGACTGATCATACAAAAGGAAACGGTTTAAAAGGGTTAAGAGCACCTCACGAGTAGTCACAGAGGGCAAACCGTAAGCAGCCAGAAACAATAAGCAACCTAAAACCCACGGGTCATTGTTTGGATTGGCTTTAGCCTTGCTAATCCATTTCATCCCAAGTGAATCCGCATCCTGTTTCACCTTTTGTGTGATTCTCAGGTCCAACTGGATCAGCTTCTCTAAGAGAACAATCCAACTTTTAACTATGTTATCAACTCTATCATCAGCTTCTCCAAGATCTTTCTTCAAGCATTCCTTATAAGACCCTTCAATAGCATCGAAAACAAGCTTTGCCGGATCCAAATGTGCAATCATTCTTGCCAAGGCTGCGTTTTTCTTAACAAAATCATCCGCAAAATCTGTTGCGTTTTCGTTTCCGTATAAAGCTGAACACTTTGATTGAATTGCCACACTTGAGCCCATGTTTTTGGCCAACAATGATAATAATGGCTCAAACTCACGACTCAATTTCTCTCCGGCGATAATCCGTTCTTTCTGTTTCTCTACTTCTTTCGCCTTCACTTCGAGCTCTTTTGCTCTCGCATCGAGTTCCATCAACTTCTCATTCGAAAATGTCTCCATCGCTTCACATCTAGTTGTAAATTTCTCCATTTGTTCAACTTCTCCCATCCTTTTCTCAACCTCTGCCTCCTGTTCCAGACAAAACTCCTTCTCCCTCTTCTCCAAATCATTCAGTTTAGCTTTCACCGACTCATCAATCGAACAAAGCTCATCTTCCTTCTTCTTCAACTCCAAAGCTTGAACCTTCAAAGATTCCTCCAGCACTTCAAGCTCCTTGGCTCGCTCCTCGATGACCTTTTTGGTGGATTCGATATACGACTCAATCTCATTCCATTGAATTGAAAGCGAAATAATGGAATGAGCACTTTCTTGGAGAGAATCTAGGGTTCGGCGGAAATTCTGCGTGCTTAAATCGACAACCTCAAGACGACTCTTTGCCTTCTCCATCAAGCTACTCATTCAAATAACGCACATAAACCCTAAAAAAATTACCACAAAGAAATATCAAAATCCTTAGAATAATCCAAAGAGGATCGAACTTTATTCTTCACTTTCTGTTTTACCATTACTGTTCGCTCTCGCTGCAAAAGATATACACTCTTCACCACTTTACCAGAAAAACAATCTTTTCAAACGGTTTTAACTTACTTATAAAATGTTAAATGTTATTATATTAAAATATAAATATAAATAATTCAGACCCAAAAACAAAACTATAAATAATGAATTTTGAATCTCAGTCCAATTAAATTCAAACTACTATTTATTTAGTTATAAAACCACATTTTGAAATTTATAAGTTTTTTAAAATCCTTCAAAATTTTATATAAGAGGTGTAATTTAGAGTAACCTGTCTTTAATTTAAGATTTTAAATAATTTTGAGATTTTGGGTAAATTTAAAGAATTTGTCATAATTTGGAAGTAAAATTCTTGACTTTTCCACCTAAAATCATGGGATTTGGTTTTTTCTATTAATTAAGAAAATTCTTCTAAAATTCTTAAAAAATTTATGCAATCATAACAATCTAAATACTCAAAACATTTTTAATAAAAATGAATTTATAGGATTTTTTAAAATCACTAATTCTATAATGTTGATTTTAAGAGATAATTATAAATCTTATGTCTAATACACCCTCTAATCGACTACAAAAGGTTTTGTTTTAAATTTTCTTATTACTATTATATAGAATGAATCTTATCCAATACCTACCAATATTAACAAAAATGAATCATTGGATCATTTGGGGTAACTAAGAACTAAACAATACACAACAAAAAGATCTCTTAAACAGGCTTTTGATACACAACATTTGTTAAGAGCTTTTGAAGCTTGAGTTTAGATCAACTTAAGTAACCTTGTCATTCCGATACAAAACGATTTTCTTGATACCTTTTAGCCTAAGAACACTAGAATCTGCAACTACTTGATGGATTGAAGCAAGGTCTAATTGCGGGTCTAGGACTCGAAGGATCCATCCTTGGGCGTTTAAAACCTGCCTATGAAGATTGAGCTTGGAACAAAGTTGAACCACCAGCTTGATTTGGTGAGGCACTAAGGCTTGTTGGATAGCTCAGGTTGGTGCCATGAGTGGCTATGTATGAGGTATGAATCAGCGGAGGTTGAACTGGGACAGACGACGAGACAACAAATTGATTATGATTTTGAGTTTCTCGTGGAACCATGAATTTGACGATAAGATCCATTGGAAGATCGATTTCCAGCTTGAAGTCTACAATGAGCTCGAGTATATCTCTCATTCTTCCAGCATCTATATCTTCAGCCTAGAAGCCAATATAGAACACAAAAATAACCATCAACGAGAATGAAATATTTAGTATTCTAGAGAAATGTTGATCGATGCAAGCTTTCACCTCTTATTTAAATCTTCTACACTTCTTGGCAGAGTCTAAGATTGATAATATCTTGAATGGATTCACTGACCAAAAACTCATTTGCTATTATTGGAGTTTTGTTTATACATTTTTCTAATATGAAGCTTAGTGAACTGAAGATGGATAATGTTGAGGATTATCTTATTTCTATATATTTGGTTGATGATTATAGTTCCTAGATTGCGATATTTATTCTTTGCTTTTCGTAATCTTTTTTCTTCCGTAATTTTGGTAGATTACGATACTTTCTTGAGTACAGATCACGAATTTTCCATGTTGTTTCAAAGCATTTATTGGTAACTAATAGCTATCTAACATGCAGATATGTTATTTAAGCAAAAAAAAAACATAGAGATCTTTTCTTGCATTATGATAGATTTGATTTAGACACATAGATATAACGTGTCTTGTCACATAGATGTCATGCAAAGGAGCACATTATTAATAAGGACTCATGCAAAACAGCACATAGTTAATCAACAAGTATTTAATTTTTCATTTTCCTAATTAATGGCGTCGATAGCTAGGCTAAGTCGGGTGTTTTATTTATGATTGTAAGGATTGTAGGGACGGTATTCTAGGTATTAGTTACAGAAAGAAATTAATGGTGTCGATTTTGTCATTTTGCAAATTCACTTTAATGTCGTTCCAAGTCAGTGGCTACGAAACAAACAATTTTAATTTACGATCGTTAATTCTTCCAAACTAATTGGGTTCTATTTGAGCATTTTTATTTGTTAGTGGTTTCTTCAACAAGTGTTTGAAAAGAGGTTCTTTACCTTTTTACCGTGGACGTGGTCTATATTTTCCAATTTCCACCTCTCTATATTTTTTATTTATTGCGTTAAGGTCCAATAACTATTTGTGTATTTACTAATTTCAACCTCAATGTTTAAATTTGATCAGAAATCGTTGATTAGGGTATCCAAAAGTTTCCAATTTTAATTTCGTTCCTCTGGGCCACTCTATGCTCTGAGCTCTGTCTCTTCTCCGTTACGTTTTCGTTGATGAAATGCGATTTCTTGAGGAACTAGCGGAGTCACCTTTTCTGATTTCACGGATAAACCCTAATTCGACAGCCAGCGAATATGTGTGGGTCGATAAGTGCCATGGATTCTTACATAACACGGTTCTAGTTGCAGTTTCTCTTTTCTTTGTCGCTTACTTAGCTTACGAGGCGAAGAAAAGCTTGCCTAAACTCTCAAATCGAAGATCTTACATCATGATTGCTTATTATTGTTGTCTTTGGCTCGTTAGCTTGCTCAATCTTGCTTGGTGCTGCCTCCAGGTTTCGTTTAATTTTCGATTCAGTTATTGAGTAATGGAAAAAACAAAATCGAAACTTTGATTTAGTTTAATTAACATATAAAAGATGCAATTGAGAAAGTTAAATTTTTGGTCATTAAATTTCGTATAAAATTATCACGTTTAGCTTTTGATTCTGATGGTCATGTGTATTCTTGTTTTCATGTTTGGAATGATTTGTTCTAGGCTTGGGAATGTACTCCAGAGAAAAAATTTGTTTGGAATCTATTGACTTTGTTGACAACATCTGGAATGTTGTTTCTAGAAGTGAGCTTGGTGGCTTTTCTCTTCCAAGGGAACTATGCAAGTAGTGCAGTAGCATTAACTAGAACTTTCCTAATCTCTGGGTTTATTATTGCTCTTGATTTACTTTTCAAGGTATCTTCTTCTTCTTCATGAGTACTACATATCTCTACTTTGTCTACTCTTATACCTTGCCAAAAATGTTCAGATTTAGTGAAATCTGACACAAAGTGTAGGCCTTACCTTACCATTTTCGTAATCCTTTCGAGTTTTAACCTTCTATTCAGGCAATTTATCTCTTTGGGTTTGGTGTGCCATTGTTTATTGACAACAATGAAAATGGACAAAAGTTGAAATGGGGTTTATGGGTAATTGATAAGCTTCTTCTAACTGGCGTTTATGGGACGATAGTCTTGATGTACAATTCTAGCTGGAGAGAAAGACTGCCTGGTAAGTTGATCAGTAGCTTCCATCTTTCTTATAGTCAGCACTAGCCCATAATAGCCTTCACTGGTCTCATAATTTATTTCTTCTTGTTTCAACAGCAAGGCCTGCGTTTTACAAGTATAATACCATCATGTTTGCCTTGTATGGAGTTTACCTAGTTGCATCTGTGTTTACTGCAAACGGCGCTCATTTTGGATTCTGGTAACTCTATCAGAAACCATCCCAACAGAGAATATTTTCTTATGTTCTGCTTTTATCTGCCTTCAAACACTAAAAATATGGAATGCGTATAGGTTGTATGGAATCATGAGTGTTTGCTATCACGCATTCTACCTTCCTCTTCTTTACATTACTTTTCTCGCAGACTTTTTCCAGGTAAATTATCTCATTTTTCATCATTTATCTTCTCTCCACTCTGTTTCTTTCTCTAATGCAAATGGCTATGTTGTAGGAAGAAGATTTGAACTTGGAGAATGCATACTACTCAGAGATGAGGGATGCTGGTTTTTTCGATTCTGATTGGGAATAAGAGTAGGGAACAAATATCTTCCTGATCTTCTGAATATGTACATATAAGTTGATTAGAATCTCTAGGAGTCACGGTATGGCCGCTTTTTTCAGGCTTTTGGTTTACATTTTAGGGTCTAGTTCTTGCTATGTGTCTGTCTGCTCTGGTCCTTCTAATAAAGATGTAGCATCATGCTTCATTCTCTTTAAGTTTTCTTGTGATATATCTCTTATGTTCCAAAAGATTGACACAAAAAAGCACTAGAGCAAAGACATACATGTAATAACACACTTGAGAACAGACAAGATTGTAAATAAAGCCTCTGATATCTTCTTCTTATGGTTGTTTCGTTAATTAAGTGGTTTTCTCTTGGACGAGTTCTTCAATGAGTTCAGCAGCGTGTTGTACTGTTGCAATTTCCTTTGCTCTCTCTTCCGCCATTGTTACCCCGAACTCTTCCTCCAACCCCATCACTCTCTCAACCTGCAAAAAGAGCAGAATTCGTTCATGATTTTAGGCAACTGAGTTTTGAGAATGAGTGAATACCGTGTCGAGAGAATCAGCTCCAAGCTCGGTACATTTGGTTCCTGCGGTGACTTTTTGATCATCGGAGAGCGATAATTGCTTCTTCACAATCTCAGACACTTTCTCCACTGTCTCTTGTTTGGCCTTAACACCAAGATAAACTACTTTTTTAAGTCTTTTAAAATACAAAGAAAAGAGATGCTCAAAGCTAGCCAATGAAACAGTGTAATTGAATCAACATACTGCACAAGATATTCCGAGTTGAGCAGGCATCATCGAACGTTGTGGTTGGCTGAAGGAGATATTATAAGTCTTTCCGTTGTTGTAAAGCAAAGCCGGTTTCTGAAAACTGAATCTTGTCTGCTTTTTCATCATGCATCAACAACAACGACTTGTGTTTAAAGTCATTGACAATAATCATTCATAATTAAGGCAAATGATCTCAATGATAACGAGCAAATTAAAGTATCGCTAGAGGAAAGAAGAACAAGAGATGTACCGAGAAACGAGGTTGCATGGAGATCGAGGAGCTAAAACTTGTCGCCATTGTCGACGTGATCGAGAGAGAGAGAGCGAGAAACGGCAAATTGTACAAGAAGTCTAAAATGTAGTTGTAGCTCATGAATGACACTAATTGGATATATTTATGTATTTATAAGCTGGAGAATGCAAACCGTACCAAACCGACCGGTTCGAAGCAATAACCAAAATCACAACAGAACAAATGTACTAATTTATTAACCAAAAGAAACTTAAACAAATGAACTAGTTTTGTTACAACAAAAACAAATGTGAATGAATTATACATCAATCAAACCCCTTTCAAATTTCCCATGTTTTTAACTTCTGCTCTCAAAACGCAAGGACAGGTTTCTGTCCTCAAAAACAATATTACAGATGGATAATTACACAAAATGCATAATTTTAATCACTTTTCTCTACAAAAGAAAAACAGCTTTTCTTCCACATTTTTGTCTCAAGCGTTACTGAAATCAGGAGGGCCTTTCTCAGTTGGAGAACCAGGGACGAAGGGAACAAAGCCACGGCCTCCAAAGACAGGTCTCATGAAGGCGTCATCAAATTTTCTCCAGTAGTAATGCACGGTTCGAGTGGGCCGTGTCAAGAAGCCACGTATACTGTCAGGCCGGGGCACATTGTGGTTCCCTACAGGCTCGATGAACGAGTCTTGGTCCAGCAAAGGGATGTGGATGGATTTCGGGGTGTTGTCATCAGATAACATACTTGTGGTGGCGTTTTGGTGTGGCAATAGGTAGCTTATGAGCGGCTTGGTCAGCATACCAAACACCTGAAAACCAGGTTCAAGAGAATCTATCAACCAAACAACCAAATCCAATTAAGGAAAATGTTATCTGACCCTTTTTAACATCCAGAGATATCTTACCACTGTGCTAAAAAGACAGACGGTTATAGTACTGGTAATCATGATTGCATTCCCACGTAATTCTGTTTGCCCGGCTCTTGTAAACTGCAACCCAAACCAAATGTTAAATGATGATTTCTGTCATTTAAAGCTTCGTAGAGAGTAAATAAAGACATTGCTTTTGTACCTTGTTGTATGCAAGAGCCATTGATACAGCACCTCTCATGAGACCAGCCCACCAAATCACTATCTGGATAATGGATAAACAGCTGAGATCCAGAAGAATTATTGAATCTATAAGTTACAAAGTAGAATCCATACCTGCATGTTAAACTTGATTTTCTCGCTTTCGTTCTTCTTGACTAGGTTTGATAGAAACGATAAAGGAAAGACGAATGCTGCTCTTCCAAGCATAACCAAACCCATTAAGATTGAACTCA
Source organism: Lepidium sativum (assembly GCA_023374145.1). Taxonomy (NCBI): domain Eukaryota; kingdom Viridiplantae; phylum Streptophyta; class Magnoliopsida; order Brassicales; family Brassicaceae; genus Lepidium; species Lepidium sativum. The sequence goes on along the minus strand of JAKUCM010002716.1, from coordinate 3,873 downwards.
CTGCGACTGATGTTCCTGGGGTATCACTTACAGATCTCCACTTGTCAATGTCCAAGGCATCCATTCCGACATAGAGGAAAATAAATGTCTCCGCTAGAAACGACAAAGTTGCAAAGGTATGCCTGTGTCATTGAAAGATCATAAGATAAGAATTGGGCGTACATAGTGTTTTCAACTACGTTAATTTCAGCAAAAGGTAGAGAAACTGGAGATTGCATACTTGGTAGTTATCCTTGAGCCCTCGGTTACGTTATGCCATGTGTAATGGGACATCACAATACCACAGAAAAAGACAGTGAGTATACCACTCAACTCGAAGAGCTGCAACCAAATTAATGTAACATCAATATATTTTGGATTTGAATGCAACCGAATAGATTTGGTATAAGAATTTATAGAATCTAACCTCAGCAAGCATATACGAAAGATATGCCATAAGCATCATGAGGGCAACCTCTCTGTCGGTTGAGTGCCTGAAACAAGCCATTGGACATCTACTTTAGACCAAACAGGAAAATACTTATAGAAACAGTTGCATATAAGATGTTATATATGTACCTTCCAAAATATAGTTTTTTGATGACATACGCACTTATCAGACCTGTCTGCAAGATGAATAACGAAGATTATAGATGGTGCAAAGTGCAAACATAAGAGCACACAAATAGCAGTTAAAAGAAAGAACAGCAGTAAAATTATGGACTTACTGCAACACCGAGCAAGGTGCTCAGGAGAAACAAATACATAAAGTTTCCAAGAAATTGAAAAGCAGCCTGATGGTTAAGATGGGTGAGATCAAAACTCTGAATTGCATTAAAAACTACAACTGATGTGGCATCATTGACAACACCCTCTCCAAACACCAGACTGTAAAGCAAAGGTGTCTCATCTTGGTTCAGAACCTGTATCAGAACTTTTGTTAAACTTTGTTACTGGTTTTGTAAGAACTTTCAGTGATTTGGAGAAAACAAACACATTACCTGCAGTGTACACACAGAATCTGTTGCAGCGAATATGGCACCAATTGCTGAGAATTAAACACCCATAAAAAACAGAAAAATAAATCTTCCTGGAATAAAACATAGAAAGCAAAGCAAATAGGTGCAAAAATCCAGTGTTTTGGGCATTACCTAGATAATCACCTAAGTCAAAGGGCCCAATGTCCAATTTCTTAAAGATTTGCGTTACACCTGTTTCAAGCACCACCAGATTCTCAATAGAGATACAAAACTATCTGTACCTAAATCAGAAGCAACTTTCAACGTAGTTTAGCCAAAGGGAACAGGAAGTAAGGTACCTAGAGATATGATCGTGCAAGAAATAATAGTCCCGATAGCACCAAAGAGCATAATAGTCACGAAATTGCGGAAAAATTGCTTCTTCTTAACTTGAAACCTGAAATAGACAACGGTAACTATAAGTCATTTATGACAAAGAGAAAGCAGGACCACCAAGTTGCACGTGGATAAATCTAACTACTTGACAAATCAAATTATGATTTCTATCTTTCTACGAGTCACAAGTACTAAAGCAGAGAGCTTTAGTTTTCTATCAACATCTCTAAAGCTATGCACTTTGTCATCTAGAATCACATAATCCATGTTCTACAAAACTAACTTCGGTGTAAAGTTTTTAAAAATTATTGGTATGCAACTCTTTCTAGGTAAAATTAGTGACTAGTAAACATATCAGATCGATGCTAATTACTAGAATCTTCCCCTGTAGAACAAAACCCTAGATGATACAACTAATATCCTAACAAGGAGGAAAGGACTCAAATGAATGTAAAAGTGACTGACCCTGCATTGAATATTATGGGTGGCAAAAGATATATGAAGAACAGATCTTCACTAAAGACGAGAAGATGTGAGCTTTTTCCTTTACTAATCAACAAAATGACAACACCAGTGGCAAGCCCCTGAAAACAAATGATTAAAATGTCATTCAAACATGAAACCAGCGAGATTAATCACCAATCTAAAGTTAACTTAGTAGATAATCATATACACATCCGAATTAACCTCCATGATTCCTTTCTGTTCAAGAAAACAGACAATTCAATGAACTTACAATCAATAAGGCAGTGATGGATTCGTTCATCCATCGGTTCTCCTCCAAGAGATGGCCAAGCACAATACAGGCACAAAGAAGTGCAACAAATAGATTCAATGAAACTACCGAGGCGTGATCAGATGCTGAAAATGAAGCCATTTTAGATACTATAGCATCCAAATGTGATGCCATCATTGCCATCTTCTAAGATCCACCAATTTCCGTTTGCCTTCCCAGAAGATTTTCACCGATACAAGTACACAAAAAAACTATCGAGACATCAACAAGTAGAACATTCAGATTCGGATCAGCAAATTGAAATCTCAAATCTTTCCGGACTCTCCATTAAAACATTTCCTGTAATAAAAACCACCAACAAAATCTAATCAATTTTCTACATGTAATATAAAAAAGTAACAGTAAACCATAAAAGTAGCAGTAAACAGAGCTGAGAGAAAGACAAAGCTAAGAAGCAAACTCTTTCTGCTTCCAGAAATCAGTGAAGCTGTGAATGAATCAGCTTTGACTAACTTTAATTCTCAAAATATTATTTTAACAAAAAAAAACGCAAAGGTTTAAAAAAGTGAATCCAAATCTGAGACTTTTTAATGAAAAAAAATGAAACAAATCCCGAAAGACTAATCTTTATAAACGATACACATAAACCAAATTCTTAAAATTTCCCACTTTTAGTAATTCCCCATCTAAGCATGACAACAATAGGTTGAACTAAATCTCTCTGATGTTTGTTTCCTCTTTTCTTCCCAGAAATAAATATATAACTTCAAACGAAGCTACAAACAGAAACAAAAAATGGTGGATCTGAATTGCTTACCTTTCAGAAGCTTCTAGGTGATCTGATTATCTTCTTCTTCTTCTGATTTAGAGAGGCGAATAACAAAACCCAATGATCACAAGAGCCAGAAAGCAATCCAGGAGATTCAAAATTTCAAATTTTGGAAGCTCCAGAAAGCTAAAGCCTGAGTTTATTTCCCACGACCGTGTGATTCGTAAAACACACGAACAGAAAGATGCGATTTTGGAAGAGCAGAAACAAGGTGAAAAGACAAAATGAAGGAATCAAGCAGAAAAGAGAAGGAGAAATAAACGCGACTGAGAAAACTAAACGAATTTGATTTTCTGGAAATAGAGAAAGACGTGTACGGTGTTATTTAAGAGTAGAGAGATGATTATTCCAATTGAACAGTGGTAGGAGACAAAAGTACTTAAGTGTCTCGAATACTCGATGTTTGAATAATCGAAAGACATAATTTTTTCTATAAAAACCTTCTTTTTTTGTTTTAGAAAACTATTTTCATAGTTTGACCAATAATTTTAACAAAATCTAATTCAAAACTCAATTTTTTAAATTTATCAATTTTTGAATTACAAAATCACATAAAATCACATAATTACAATATAATTTGCCGTTGACAAAAAAAAAAAAAAATCACATAGAATCGAACTACTCCGGCAGAAATAGACATTGATTAATCGGTCAAACTCACTTCTTTCACTAATGATTTTTCTAGTTTGATTTATATTTTTCCTTATTTTTGTTTTTGAAGATACATAAATTTTTCATTATGAAAAATCAACAAATTCCATTTTTAGTTGATACAGTAAATCTAAAGCAAATATGCATTGATGCAAATACAGTGTACGAAGATGTTGGAATCATAACAAGTAAAGCCTACAATACGTTTTTAATATCTTTAATTCTTTTGTACTACCTGTTACATTTTAAATTTAGTCAAATGTTATACAGTTTTTACTTCTCATTTTAGAAATCAGAACTCAAAGATTTAAAAGAAACAAAAC
>JAKUCM010002715.1:0-38502 GCA_023374145.1 Lepidium sativum | reverse complement strand
GCCAGATTGGTGTATCTCACACCTTCTCGACTCGTCGGTTGACTAATTATTTTTGGTTTATTTTCCCATATTTTTAACATTTATATTTAATAATTAATAACATATAGTTTTTCTAGTATATTCTACATTCACTAAAGCCCGGTGCAAAGTTAATAAAAATAGGCTTCTATATTATAATTTTGGACATTAAATTTTGGTTGGGTCATAAATTGTAAAGAAAATTTTAAATTAAAGAATATGCAATGGAGAGACCCTGAGGGTCTTTTAAAATAAAAATAATAATAAAAAAATTAATTAAAAACAGAGCTAATACGGGTTCGCCTCTCTTGCATTGCTTATTTAAGAGACGGGTTCGCCACATGGCGAACCCGTATTGGTTCCGCTTTTTATTTTTATTTTTTAAGAGACTCTCAAGAATCTCTCCATTGATCATGCTCTAAGTTACGTATACTGGACTACTGCAACGAAAAATTTAGTATATGCTTTTAGTTTTTGTAATACATTAACTATTAAATATAAAATTTATTTAGTAAAATTTTCGAATGGAAATAAATAATAAATTAAAGACTTTTTTAATCGAGGAGGAATTTAAATCTAAATTTAAACTAAATTTTTGAAGGTTAAAAGCGACTTAAATTTAGATATTTGATACTTAAATGACAAAAATTAGTAATTTGGCTCCAAAGTAAACCTAGCCCATAGCATATTATTAATCTGAATGTAGGGTTAAAAAGAAAAAGACGAGTCACTTTTCTTTTCTCTTTATAGTCTTTGCAAAAATATTACGATAATGCAGGAAAAAACACAGCCTGTAATAGTTTAACCATTTTCATTATCATTTTATGTTAGAAGCATAGTGTGAAGACAGGTTGGTGTGAAGAATATGGAGAATCAATGATGAAATAATCATGTGTTGTGTGCCGACCACTAACTATAAGCACATTTTGTCTATGTCCACATGTTATCAGAGTGATAATAATAAACTAATTTGATTGTATAACCATGGACTTTAATTACAAGATCCTATATTAAGAATTTAACCGATGAAAACAACTCATATATACGTATACCACATGTTACGTGACTTGGTTTTAGCTTTATAAGTTTCTAATTTGCTGATACGAAATATATATATGTAGTTATTAATATACCGAATAAATAATATTATTTCATGCGAACAACAATTCTAATATCGTGTTGAAATTAACCATGACTAAAATAACAAAAATGATCATTTATATACAGACATGTACAACATGCCAGCTAACTACAGATGAAGAAGAATATTACTCGTTTAATAAATGGTAAGAACTAAGAAGTGATAAGCACTAATAAATTAAATAAATCTTCGAGAATAAGTCGTATATCTTATAATATATGACCAGTTGGCCAATCAATGTAGACTATTATTATAAAAATACCATGAGTATATTTGATAATTTCAAAATGGTTGATATGTCTCTGTTACACCCAATTAATAACTCCCTCGTTTATTTTTAAGTGTTAGTATACTTAATTGGTCGACGCCTACGTTATTGTCAAATCTTTCTTTGTTTTTTTTAATATATTTGTTGAAGATTTTGTGTTGCTTGCTTAATTTTGGGAAACCATTCAAACCTTTCAACACTGTTTCCTTTCTATTACTTAAAATAAAATAACCCAATGGTAAGTTTTATTGTAAGACACGTTTTCAGATGAATAATTCAATGACTTCAAATTATGACATTATTTTCTTGTTTGATCTTTGATTCTCTTTCTAATTTTAAAACTATTTTTCTTTCATTGTCTAATTATCTGACACAGTGTTTCAATACACGTTCTTTTGGGCCTATGGGCCGGATTCTCATCTACGCTATTTTTGGGCCTTTTGATTTCTTTGAAAATCTTCGGAAAACACACAACCATAATCATACAAAATGAAACCAAAAACATGATCATGAACACTATTTACCAGAGTTTAAGATCATCAAACCAATGCATAAGAAGAATGTAAACATAGAGAACCAGATGAATTCACTGAAAACAAAAGACAGATTTTAATTGTGTAATGCAAGAACCTCAAAATCTTGGAGAAGAACCTGATCTTTAAACCCAACGAGAAACTGACATAAACCTTCTAGAAACAGAGCTGCTTGATGCTCACTCGTAGCTGCAACAATGTCCATGATCACACTTTTCCTCAAACGATTAGCATCAACGAAGATACTCACAAGCTCCTCCATCTCTTCCTTAGCTGTTTCATCCACCGACGCTGAAGCTGCTGCAGCAGTTGCAGGGATCTTCTTCTTCTTCCCTGATTGATAGGAAGAGACCCAATTCTCTGAAATTCGAGCTACGAAGCCTCTCTGTGCTTTCCTCATTCGATCCATTAAACCAGGAACCATAAGCCTCATCGTGCACTCAATCTGATCGATTCTTTGAACCAGTTCATCTGATGGATTTTTCCACGCAGTCACAATCTTCAATGGTTTTTTCACAAGATCAAGAGATAGGTCGTCTTCATTGAAATCTTGATTCTCACGGTCGATGAATGATCGGAGGAGAGTCGTGAGAAGATAAGGATGGATATCGCCGAGAAAGAGAAACGGAGTTTCCAGAGAGTTGCGCCATGATGGGAAGAGAAGGTAAGGAATGGTGTTGTGATCAGCTGCGAGATCTAGAGTTTCGTAATACAGAACCAAGTGACGGAGGACGAGATCGACGTTGGAGGAGAGGACGGAAGCAGAAGCTGCGGATGAAAGAGATTGACGGAGGAGAGGAAGACAGTTTTCGGTTAGGGTTTTGGACCAATCGGCGTAGAATTCATCGAATCTACGAGAAGGTTTCTTGCGAGAGAAGAAAGAGAAAGGCATTTCTCGGAGAGTGTAATCTCACAGCAATGGAGAGTTTGTGACGATTTAAGGGTTTAACTGTTTTAATAACTAACTGATCAGTGATATCGATTAACTTAAACCGACCCTAGTCTCCTCGATTCAATTCAATTCGGTATAATAACCAGTATTATACCAATTTGCATTTAATTCAATTTTTCTTGAACCATGGTTGTTTTCAGGCTACTTTTTGTACAAGTGTACATATTTCAACCTTAAATCAAAACGGAAGGTGGCTGGAATTCTATAGAGAGAGTTGTGTGAAGAGCTTTTCTAACTCCTTGTCTTGGTCCAATGTTCTTTAGACGGATCAAAGCTCGTTGATTTTGTTGAGAACTTTGAGACGATGAGCTGCATAAATACTGTTTAAATAACCCTCTTGATCTCTTCAAGAATCACACTTTGATATTTCCTCAAAGTTCATCTGATTCCATCTTTCGGAATTGATTCACAGATTCGAGGGTTACAATTTCAGAGCTCGCAGTTTCCTAGAAAAAAACAAAACTTTCCTCAGTGAAGTCGCCTATCTGTGAATGTACAATAAGAGCTTATTATCAGATTAGGCACAAAAGCAAGTTCTAAAATAGTAACCGAGTACTTTTAACCGACATACGAGAACGACAATAGAGAGTCTTAAAGGCACTTAATTCAAGGGATTCTATGTGAATTGAAGGAGTATTGATTCCCAATACAATGAATTTAATAAATGACAATGTTTTACATATATAAGTTATAATTTGATTGAATAATTTCCAGATTATGAAATCTGTCCTAAGTTCTCTATATTTGTGTTAATTCAACAAATCAAACAATTTCTTAATGAAAAAGAAATACTAACCTTGATCCATTGTTTTAATGATAGTGTGGTTCAAACCTTTTGATTTTATCCTCCCTTAACCTTTGATCTCTAATCAATCCTTTGATGGACAAGGATCTCCTTTCTTTGTGTTATATTTCTTATGATTATGAAGACGTGAAGACGTAACCACATGTCTTCTTGTTTTGTGATAAGAAGAGGAAGAAGACGAGTGTCTTTTTTTTACCAACACACCAACAATGAACGTTCATGTTTGTTTATAACAACTAAGTGCCATTGTAACTGTCACGTCGTTTAAAACATGCACACGATCATGTATTTATATATATATACATATACATATATGGTTATATATATTTATATATTTAATTATTACCATATATATACATATAAATATATATACTTTATATATAGAATAATAATAAAATATAATTTGGCAAGGGAGGAGGGTTATCAATACACACAATTCTAATACGTTAATAGAAACCGATCCATCATGGTATCATCATTTATATTAGAATCTATAAACTTAATATGAACTTGATATCTATAAGTAAACCGATAAACACATCGACCATACATAATAGAAAATATTCTTACATTCTCCCACTTGGTCGTTGTGTTGACTTAATGGTTTAATATCTATAATATGCACTTTTATATCAAGATCATTAATGTTACCGTTCGAGTCACGTTTAGCCTTAAAGACCCATTTACATCCAACGGTTTTGAAACCGTTCGCCAACTCTACTAAGTCCCATACATAATTAACACCCATAGAAGTCATTTCTTTTTTTGAGGCATTTAACCACTTTTTCAGAATTGTCACTTTCCATGGCTTTTCGGAATGTTTCCGGGTCTTCATCATGGCTTAAGTCACATTCACTTTCAATAGCGTAGATCACATAGTCATTTGATATGGCAGATCTTCTTTCCCTTACATATCGCCTTAAAGATTCTTGTGTTACACTACTCTCTCCTTGAATTGTGACTGGTTCATTATTTAGTTCGACATCTAGTGGAATTGTCACTTGATTGTGTTGTAGTATTGTGTCATTTGACTTTGCTGAAACAATAGGAACAGCAACTTGAGGTGCAATGACATGTGAAGATTTCTCAATCTGAACTTCTTTAATGTGCACCTTACTTTGTTCACCACTCCCACTAGTTTGACCATTCTCAATGAACCGAATATTACCCGTTTCAACTATTCTCGTACTTTGGTTAGGACAATAAAATACATAGCCTTTCGACTTTTCAGGATAGCCAATGAAAAATCCACTAACACTCCTAGAATCAAGTTTCTTTTCATGTGGGTTATATGGTTTTACTTCTGCTGGACAACCCCAAACACGTAAATGTCGTAAACTAGGTTTCCTTCCCATCCACAGTTCAAAAGGAGTCTTAGGAACTGCCTTACTAGGAACCCGGTTTAGTAAATACGTTACAGTCTTTAATGCATATACCCATAACGAAAGGGGTAAAGAACAACTACTTAACATATTCCTAACCATATCCATTGAAGTACGGTTTCGCCTTTCAGCTACACCATTCTGCTGAGGTGTTCTGGGCATTGTGTATTGAGCACATATGCCTCTACGTTCAAGTAACTTTGCAAATGGACCATGACATTGTCCACTTTCAGTGAATTTTCCATAAAACTCACCGCCTCTATCAGATCTCACTACTTTTACTTTGCTTTCTAACTGCCTTTCTACTTCATCAATGAACACCTCTAGGACATCCACTGACTTAGATTTTTCATGCAGTAGATAAGTATACCCATAACGTGAATAATCATCAATAAAGGTGAAGAAGTATTTTTCACCGCTCCAAGAGGGAGCATCAAAAGGGCCACATATATCGTTGTGTATTAATTCTAGAATTTGAGTACTTCTTGTGGCTGGTTTCTTTGTTATATGTTTAGTCTGATTTCCTTTAATGCAGTCTATGCACACATCTAGGTCACTAAAATCCAATGATGGAAGAATTTCATTTTTATCAACCTCATAATTCTTTTTTTGGAAATGTGGCATAATCTCTGATGCCACAAGTAAGTTGAGCTTATGTTAGATGCACTACGCTTAATGCCTTTAATGTGTGCCTTCATCCGGTTCCCCATGAACAAGTACTGCTCAGGTCCTCTTATGGGCTGGATCGAACTGAATCCCTGTTCAATATGAGACACATGAGTAGATGCACCAGAATTTAACCACCAAGTATTTTTAGGCACTTCAACAAGGTTCAATTCAGAACAAACATATAAATGTTGTGTACTTTTCTTATCGAACCATGCCTTTCTTTTCGGACAGTCTTTCTTGACGTGTCCCATTTTCTTGCAAAAGAAGCACTTCCTTTCCTTTTGGATTTGACTTTCGGGTCGTTTCATGAAAGTTTTATCCTTCTTTTTGTCCTTAACACTTGATTCCTTTCTGCTGCTGCTGGCATTTCCAAAGCTTGCGAAAAGAGCAACTTGGTCGTTCAACTTCTTTAATCTCCCTTCCTCTTGAACGAGCATAACCTTCAATTCCTGATAGTTCCATTTATCTTTAATGGTGTTATAGTTCACCTGAAACTGGCTAAACTCAAGAGGTATAAAGTTCATAACGAATTGGACCAAGAATGGCTCATCAACTTTCATTCCCAAGGCTGTTAACTTTGATGCCAAGTTAGACATGTGCGTCACATGATCATGGATTGGTTGAGACCAGTCAAACTTTTTCGTAGTTAGCTCAGTCATGAGACTTCCTACAATCGACTTGTCCGCCAATTCCGATTGTGAACACTCCTTAATTTTTATTACAAATTTCCTATCTTTCTCAGTCTTAGGCATAGATGGCTTAATACTTTCTGCCATCGTCAATCTCATGAGGTTCATACTCAGCCTGTTAGATCGCTCCCAAATCTCATAGCGAGACTTATCAGCTTCAGAGCTATCAACTATAATGGTTGGAGGTACCTCATCAGTGAGTATAGCATGATCCAAAGACATTACATCCAGTGTGAACCGGATCTGTTCGGACCACTCCTCATAATTCAGCCCATTAAACTTCACGACCGAGTTAGTAGATGCATACATGCTAGATGAAGTTGCAATCATTTATACACGCTTACTCGTTAGTGCTTTGAGACTTTTATACAAATTCTTAAATTTTATACAAGACTTTTAAAGAATGTGTTTAAGTAACCTTTGGACAATACTTAAATACATGCAGTCTAAGTGATGCTAGTTTTTTTTTTTTCTTAATAGAATTTTATGATTGATCAAATCACATATAAATCAAATAGATATGTTACCTTTGGGTAAACATACTATCGACTATAATGGAAATGACTAATTCTTTTCATATTATTAAATATAACCATTGATCCACCTTTGGGTAATCTCTAGAAAGAGGAAATTGTGCGGATTTAGCAATAGGACCTTATGATCGTCACAAATTAAATTATAATCGACACAAGAAAAGGAATTTTAGACATCCTTTTCTTGTGTGAATATTCAGGTATCAAATTTGGTTTATTTTACGTTGTTTCAGTAACTCACGCAATCGTTGACCTCTTGCCAATTGATTTATCTGTTTGTGGTTTCATTGCTTGTTGTTTTGTCTCACCTACTTTTTAAATATCTCTCGTTATTTGGGAGATATAAATAATAATTTATTTGATCATTAGAACTTTTATGTCATTTTTTTTAGCATCTCTTTTATCATGATCAATTAATAATTTTACTAACATTTACATATAATATGACAAGACCACTTTGGTGATTAACATGTCACATACAATGTAAACATTAAATTTTTAATGGGTAATTTTTGATATATTATATTAATATTTCACAATACAAATATCCCAATTTATAAAATGTAGCGGAAACTTTAATTTATATATATACTATTTAATGCATTAAATTTTATTACTGTCAATTAACTTTGTATTAATTTTTTCATAATACATGGACAGTATATAATTGTTGATTATGTAACTATATATGTATATTATATATATAGTTTATACATAAAAATATGTTAATGCACACAACATGCTTACCGTCAATACACACAACGTGCTTGATCCAACATTATGTCAGTTTTTTCTTTTTGTTTTTTATTTATAAAAAATGTTACTTAATACAACATGCTTAATACAACGTGCTGTGATTAAACATGCTTAATACACCAACAAGTATTAAGAAGAGGAAGAAGACGAGTGTCTTTTTTTACCAACACACCAACAATGAACGTTCATGTTTGTTTATAACAACTAAGTGCCAGTGTAACTGTCACGTCGTTTAAAACATGCACACGTTCATGTATTTATCTATATATACATATACATATATGGTTATATATATTTATATATTTAATTATTACCATATATATACATATAAATATATATACATATAAATATATATACTATATATATATAGAATAATAATACAATATAATTTGGCAAGGGAGGAGGGTTATCAATACACCCGATTCTAATACGTTAATAGAAACCGATCCATCACGGTATCATCATTTATATTAGAATCTATAAACTTAATATGAACTTGATATCTATAAGTAAACCGATAAACACATCGACCATACATAGTAGAAAATATTCTTACAACAGAAACCAATGCTGCAAGGTACGATAGAACATAGCCCAATTCAAACACAGAGGAAGCACTATTCGATGAAGAAAACCAAAAAAGGGTGAATTTGACAAAACAAAAACGAATCTAAATCATAAAGTCTAAAATGAGCGCCGCGTAAACAGAAAGCAGAGGTTGAGAATCTTTGAGAATGCAGATTAGAGATTCTTCTTTCTCTTTTTTTTGGTCGAGACTTCTTTTTCTTTCTCTTTTTAAAAAACCCTAAGAATTTGCAAGAGGGTGCATATATATGAGCAACATTAATGGTAGTTTTGTATTAAGATTTCTTAGTATTATTTTATTAATATATTTGAAAAAAGTGTGTTAAGAAATGTTTATTGGATATGAGTTTCTAAGAGAGATTAATGGTAGTTTCTTATGGAATTTTTTTATTTTTTTTAGGTTCAAAAATAAAAATAACTTTAGATAACATAGTTATTAATGCAAATTAAAATATGCTCTTAGATAGAATAAATAATATAAAACACAAACAATTTAGTCTAAATTGGTGGAAAATTTAGTCCATATATGCTCGACCAAATCATTTTTCAATTGTTCATGGATAGTTCGATCACGAATTCGAGTTCTACTAGCCATCATATCAACGAGATTTGAAGGCATATTAGTAGAAAAGTTGAAATCTACCGTTGTACGTCCAGAAGATTCCGCCTATATGAATTTGTTGACGTCTAAATGAGTATACATATGTCGTTCGTTTTCTACTATCATATTGTGGAGTATAATACATGCTCGCATGATTTTTTTTGATTTTGTCCTTATCTCGAATAAGAGCTGGATTTTTAACAATGGCAAACCGAGGTTTCAAAACTCCAAAAGCACGCTCGACATCTTTACGACAAGCTTCTTGATGGGTGGCAAATAAAGCTTGTTTTTCAGTTTGTGGAAGTGAAATAGACTCGATAAATGATGCCCATTCTGGATAAATTCCGTCAGTGAGATAATAACCCAAACGATATTCATTCCCGTTAACCACATACCTCACTTTTGGTGCTCGGCCTTGTAATATGTCATCAAAAAATGGAGAGCGATCAAGAATATTGATATCATTTAAATTCCCGGAGGACCAAAAAAAGCGTGCCATATCCAAATATATTGAGAAGCAACTGCCTCTAAAACGATGGTTGGTTTACCGGAACCACGAGAATATTGCCCTTTCCAAGCGGTGGGGCAATTCTTCCACTCCCAATGCATACAATCGATGCTTCCCATCATGCCTGGAAATCCCCTCATCTCTCCAATAACGAGCAGCCTTTGAAGATCTTCTGCGGTGGGTTTTCTTAGGTACTCATCGCCAAAGCAAAAAATGATTCCGTCAACAAAATGTTCCATGCACTTCAAGGAAGTGGTTTCACCAATCCGGAGATATTCGTCAACTGAATCAGCAACACAACCATATGCAAGGATACAAATTGCTGCAGTACACTTTTGTAGTGCCGAGAAACGTTACCGCCCAGTAGCATCTCTTCTTTGTTGAAAGAAAGGTATTTCATTAGATAGTCGATCAACAATCCGAATGAATAGTGACTTATTCATTCTGAAGTGACGCCGGAACATAGGATGCGGGAAAGTTGCATTTTCAGCAAAATAGTCGTTCCATAACTTGATGTGTCCTTCTTCACGATGTCTTTCAATATGGATTCTTTTTTTCCTCGGATTTGGAGCTGCTATACTATCATTGTAAGAGTACAAAGAGGTATTCAATTCTTCGTAGAAAAGATTATCGAATTCTTTCATTCAACGCTTCCGCTAACTCATAACGGGAAGACGAAGCCATATCAAATAGAACTAATTGATATAGATAAAAATATTTACTAGTAATGGATGTTGGTCTATTTTTTTAAAGGAATTGATTTAGAGAAGAGAAGATAAATTTTTGTAAGAGGAATTGAAATATATAAGAGAAGATTGATTTTTGGTAAGAAGTGAGAATAAAAGTGCTTATATATATAGTAGAATATAAATTGATTGTTGTGTACAAAATCTTACAAAAATATTACAAAAATTAAATCAAATTATGTTACAATCCGTGACCATAAGCAAACAAATAATATACACTGCATAACATTATGTACACTCCGTGACCCAAATAATGTACACTCCGTAACTATAATCAAACAAACCATCAATCACCACACATCAACTTCTTGACACATACACATCCTCCAACTTATTACTTTTGACACAAACACATCCTCCATTTGCTGAGCGACCTTCTCCTTGTTCTCTGCAGCTGAAGATAAAACAAAATTCATTATTCAATTAGATTGTTCAATAGGAGACAGAAAGCACACACATTGTCGAGCCAAAGAGTAAGACAAACCAAGTGTGTTAGGGAGTGTTTGATTAAAAGAATAAAATCAAACAAACAAATCAAAAGAAGATGCTGGAAAGATAGCAAACGACAACCTCAATTTCTTAGCAGAGCAAAACACATCTTCATCATCTCTGAAATCCTAGAAACTCAATACTATAATACACAAAATATGTTGATTACATATTCAAGCATTGTATTATAACACACAAAACATAAAATGAAACCCGAATCCAAAAGCCAACCGAAAACAAACACATACTAAAGCAAACTTCACAGATTAAGTTGTGTAACATATGAGATTCAAAGCAAAATCTCTTTAGTTAACTTTAGCTTAAGTTCTTCTTCAATTTCAGAAAGGGGCTCTGTTTTAGCTAGAATACACTCAAGTAGTTTCTTGTTTGTTAGTTTATCAATCAAAGCATGTTCTTGTTGCTTCAAGGCAAAGTCGTTTTGCCTTACATCCCACAACCTCTGAATCCTTTCCAATGACTGATTACCATCTTCAACAGCCCTCTTTCCTTTATTTTTTGCAGCCTTCACACCTTGTGGACGAGATTTAGCAGTCTGGGACTCTACTTCATCTAGGGAAGCTTCAGAGGAATATACATTGCCGGATCCACTCTTTCTTCTTTTAATCTTCTCTGCTTCTGTTGTAGTATGCAGAGCACACCACTTCTGGTCATGTCTTAATGCTCTCCAAGCGTGCTCCAATGTGAACTTCTTCTTGTAGTCATTCTCAAAAATCTGATGTGCCAACTTGATGAGATCATCATGATTCATTCCACTTGCCATTTGAGTTGTTGCAGCTTGGTAAAAACCCGCAAACTTACATGTCATTTCATTGATCTTGTTCCATCTCATTTTGCACTGCCCTGTCCTTCTCGGTTTCATAGGATCTGCATTTGGACTTGCAGCAAAATACTAAGCAATCCGCAGCCAGAAAGCTTCTCCTCTTTGCTCATTCCCTACAATGATATCTTTGCTTGTGTTTAACCAAGCAGATATCAAGATCAAATCTTCACAGACTGTCCAAGAAATCCTCTTGCTCCCTAAACGTGTTCTTCCTTCAGATTCACCAAGAACCGAACTTGGTGATGGCTGAAGGAATGGTGAACTTTGTTGACTACGTAAAAGATCCATGAAGCTAGCCGAGTTATCAGAGGGATTCATCTGGGTTTAGGGGTTTTTTGAAAGATTTGTTTTTAATTAGACAAGGTGAGAGTTAATTTTATAAGCACAAATTAGGTTGGAGTTAATACAAAGAACTTTTCTGGTTAGCATTTAACACATACACAATTACAGACAACCTTCTTTTCAAGCATTCAACACACAACATTCAACTCACAACCTACTTTCTATTGCCATAATTCAAGTATATAATATTATCAACTAAAAACTTCCAAGTGTGAAGCCTAACCTGTTCCACCGTGACTTGTAAGTAGGTTCTGTTGTACCTGACTTGGCTCCTAAGCCACAGAAGAATGAAGGCTAAGAACCTGATATTACCATTAGTTTCGATTTTGGGTTTCCCATGGCCAATCTGCAACAAGAAAAAACAACACAAGGAAGCAAAATTCAACTCTAAGCATTTGTATTAAGAAATAGATATAACAACAAAGTCGGTTACAGGCTACAATCAACATGTTACCGATGGTAAAACAAATCTATTTCATGGCATAACTAAACCTCTAAGCCATTGACAATCCTACAAAGAAGGTAGTTAAATTGTGCAATCAACCAAAGCAAATACTATGTCTAAAAGTAATCAGAGAAAAGTAGAAAAGGAAATGAGGCAAATTCAAAACTAGTGAAGCACAAGTCAAAATAGAAAATTCCTTGTTAGCTAAAGATGAAGAAAGCACACATTTTAATTAAAAATAATCTAATGTATAAGAAACTGCAGATGTGTTTATGAACACATGCATTCAAAATTTTCTTAGCCTCCAATAATTAACTATATTTTGACATGGTGCTCAAATTCACTGCAATAGAGAGAAAACATAGACAGAAATAATAACCTGCAAAAAGAGAAGACAAACGAAATTTTGTTTGCCCTCGTCTCTTCTAATAATAACTTTGCATCACATCTGATAATCGAATTCAAGCTTAAGTAGATGATGATGGTGGAAGCCATGCTCAGATTACCTCTGCAAAACATTCATTAAGATGTGATTATGAACTTTTGCATTGAATTTGTTCTTAGCCTCAAATAATTAACTATTTTGATATGGTGTTCAAATTCACTGCAATAGAGAGAAAGCATAGACAAAAATACTAACCTGCAAAATGAGAAGATAAATGAAATCGCTTTTGCCCTTCTACCATCTCCATCTTATGCTATCTTCACCTTCACACTGCAGAAATTTTGTTGCTACACAGAGAGTAAATGGTTAAAAAAGTTCAGCAGAAAATAAAAACCTTAATTGATAACATAAAACTAAAAGAACCTGGTTTTGTCATGCTTTATGGCACTTCATAGTCCTCAGACTGTTTGGAAACTAGTTTAGGAATAGTTTCACAGTAACATGAAGAGCAAACTCAAGCAACCAAGAACTTCTTGCTTTGTGTACACTTATCCTTAAACACACTCCATTGAGTGTGAAAGTTTTAACAAAAGCAAAAACCACATATTATTAATACGCTATTACCTAATCTTTGAGCATAGTAAAGACGTAAGCCTCCTTTGCTAAGACCACCACATCTCCAAGCTCAACGAACTTGAACCTAGATTTGTCAAGATGAGTCAACAAATGGATGATTAGTTATTAAAAATAAGACGACTTTATCACAACATTCTTCATGAATGGTTTAGTGACAAACAACTACCTGCTTATGTAATCTGAAAAACAAAACCTTCTTATCATCTGCTCCTTGTAATTCTTCAGCTTTTCCTCCTCCATCCCAGAAGTAACCTAATAAAGTAGCAAAAAGCTCACAAGTAAGCATACATTATATAGTTCATAATAGTAGCAAAATATTTCAGGTTTTGTTACCTTTCTTCTGTTCTATGTTGATGACTCCGAGTAGTCCGTCTATGTCTATGTTGTTCTTTGATGAATTTCACTTCGTTAATCAGGAAAGAGGAGACATAATCTTCTTTTATAGACCAAAGGTTAACAAAGAAGAAGCTCACAGTGTGGACGATGTTCAAAGGTATCGTGATGCGTCCAGAGTCCGGAGAAAATCCCGTGGAAGAGAAACAAGAGTCTCTATCTTCTAAGAAAAGTTTTGAGAAAGAAGAGTCTCTCATCTATAGGATTCAAATCAACAACACTGATCCCTATTTAACAAAGAATAAACAAAAAAGCTCAATCAGAGATCTCCATTGACGACAAGGAATGGTCATATTCATACAGACCGTTCGATCGAAGACGAAAATGGGAAAAAGAAATCCAGAAAAGTAAATACTATTCGGATCAAAGAAGGGTAGAAGCAATTGACTCACCAACACCGTCTTTGTCGAAGAGCCTAAAAGCATCCTTGAACTCGAAGATCTGTTCATCAGTGAGTTGATCTGCCATAAATTCTAGAAATCTGTCTGTGAACGGCAATGGCGATTCGATTTCTCCTCTCTATGACATGAACGGCAGATTGAGCACGGGACGAGATAGGGTTCACAAGAGAGAAACGCGAGACCCCTATCTTCACTTTTTTTTTCATCTAACCAATGAATGGCTGTCACATGTGCGTTTCTAAAATGGCAAAACGTTCCTTATTTTAGAAACGTTTCTAACATTAACATTCATTTTTTAATAATTTTTAAACCACATAATCCTAAGAAATCACTTAAAAATGCCCGATAATATTGCTCTAAGTCTAAAGAGATATTTTCTTGTATAAATCTTAGTGGGCTTTTTCTTAAACCATTAGTGTGATGGTTGTTTTCAGTCTATTGCCAATCAATTGGGCTTAACCTTTTGGTTCTTTCATTAGCCCAAAGTTATATATTTATACAATTTTGTATTTTCATCTTCGAAATTCCATAGAAAAAATAGAAAAATACATGCTGTTAATTAGTAGATAGTATTTACTAATTACTTATAACCTTCCAGAGCTACTCACAAAAATAAATTTAACTTTCTTTTTACTTAGAAAAATTCACAGAATAAGTCACAAAAACCTATTTTAAAAAAACAAATCTTTTATATAATTTAAATTTCACAAAGAAACACTATGTTAAATATATATAAAAAGAAGTCACGCCACCAATTTTATCATAATAACTTTCTTTTTACCGTCAACACATTCTTCTATTGCATTAGCCTAATCATTGTTTACAATTCATTTGTGTAAATTTAATAAATAAATAAAATTTATACATTTTGTAGTGATTTGCAAGTCGACTAATCCCTTCATCATCATGAAACCCATAAATGTGAACTCATCTTATGAATATATTAAATGTATTTTTTTAATAAGTAACTATTAGATTGTTAACAATCTGATCTATAGTCTAGGTTTTTAATTGAAATTCGGTAGAATTATATCTCATTATCTGATCTTTACCTAAAATCAGAGATAAATAAATTGAACAATCTATTTCTTGATATATTAGATCTAATCTATTAATTGTTTATACGTAGCAAAAAGTCTTTTTTTAGTGACAATTATTCTCATTTCTTTTAATTGGTAAATAAATATTATCATATGCTCCATCAACGTACAACAAACAGAATATTAGCATACGTTAATTTCCTCAAATCAAGTAAGAGCAACATTATTGGAGAGTTCTTATTAGAGTTTCTTAAATATTATTAAATGATTATATATGAGAAAAAGTAAGTTAAAAATATATTTTAATAATAAAATAATAAAACAAGCTAAGAAACCCATTAAAGAGTTAAGAAACTTTCATACGATTTCTTAAGAGTTTCTTAAATTTTTAATAATAAAATAAGTTAAGAAACCCTTAAGAAACTCTTGATAATGGTGGCCTAAGAGCACCATTATCGGCAGTATTTAGAGGAGTTCTTAGGATAATTATGATTAAAAAAAAAAAAAAATAATGAAAGTAACAGAAACGTTTCTTAATTAATAAACGTTTTGGGTTCTAAGAAACGCTGACGTGGCAGCGTTTGGTTGGATAAAAAAAATGAAAGAAGGGGTCTGGCGTCTCTCTCAATCTCTTTCTCGTCTCTCTCTTAAGTTGTCGTTTCGAATCGCCGATTAATTTCTTCAATTTCAACCTCCATCTCCCCGCTGGATCTCGTTGTCTCTTGGTTGGTGCCAATGGATCTGGTAACAACGATTTGAATCGTTTTGTTTCGATTCGAAATTGATTTTGCTCTTTCTATGTATGTTACTAGATCGATTTGTATTGAACGATTCAATTTCGAAATTAACTGTAGGGCCTAATATAAGATCATATGTGTGCTTATTTCTGTTTGGGTGATGGTCGAATTCGATTTAATC
This sequence comes from Lepidium sativum, assembly GCA_023374145.1. NCBI lineage: Eukaryota > Viridiplantae > Streptophyta > Magnoliopsida > Brassicales > Brassicaceae > Lepidium > Lepidium sativum. The sequence continues at coordinate 22,426 of JAKUCM010002715.1, read as the reverse complement.
AGGTTTATTCACCACTGTCTTCTATGTTGATTTCTGCTAGGCGACTATGATATGCATCGATAACTCTGAATGGATGTGAAATGGAGATTACTCTCCTTCAAGGTTTGCGTGATATTATGATTAAGGATCTTTCGTTTGCAACCGCAGTCGAATCCAGAAAATACAGTGGGGATTTTGACAATGGCGGGGAAAGGTGTTAGAGTTTTTACGACGCCTACCTCTGATCTTGGCAAAATCTTGGTGTGTATGCATGGTATGTCTCACCATAGTTTTTAATTATTCCAGTAAACTGTCTACTAGGAGAAGTTGCGAATTCTGGAATCATTGAGTTTGCTACTTGCTTTATTCTTTCAGGCCTTGATGTGGGAGGAGAGATTAACTTAAAAGCAGCAATCCAGTTGTGAATAACAACGACGTTAGCCACATTGTTCATGTTCCATCTGGAGCCAATGCTCTCTCAGACGTGGTGCTCAGGTACCATCCTTTTTTTTTCTTTGACTAACTTTTCTCGTTCATGTAGATTTTAAATATGGAACAATTAAATCAATAGCTAGGTTGAGTAGGGCATTGCATATGGTTTGGTGTGTTTAGGTATTTTCAGCTATGAAGTCTTGCATTTTGTTAAATTCTCCAAGATTTGGGTGTTAAATCATCCAATTAAAGGACTGTTTGGTCTGGTTATGTTATGTAGACATGAGTATTTACCACGGTATGCAATTGAAATTTTCTTCATATTATGTTAACTTGTAAATTTTCTTCCAGCACAATTCATTGGTGATGAGGATTCGAGTGGGTATGTTTCTGCTGCTGCTGCAGATGGGGACTTTGACTTTGGTGTGGATCCAAATATTGATCCAGAGCTTGCTCTTGCTCTTCGGGTCTCCATGGAGGAGGAAAGAGCAAGACAAGAAGCTGGAAGGCACTCTTGGTTCTCCTCAGCTGCAATTTCAACACTTTACTTGGGAAGATATTGTGGCTGCCACTTCTTCATTATCAGAAGAGCTGAAGCTGTCACACAACTGCAGCCTAAGAAGAAGGTAATACAGACACACACACACGAGATTCAAACTTTATTACAACTTAGCATTGAATGAGTTTGCTTTCTGTTTCTGTCTTGCAGGTGAACAATCTTAAGGGCAATAACCCACAAGATGAGATAAGCTACCTCTAATCCAAAAGCTTTTAACACTTTTCTTACTTTCTGTCATAATAGTGAATGCATGATTTTAACTACGCAGAGCTGATGATGATTGTGGTTTTACAAGTTTTAAATTTGCATAATAATAATTATGATATCTAATTTTATTTTTATTTTTGAACCAAAAAAAAAAAATTCTTAAAAAACTCATTTAAGAAACTACCATTAATCTCTTTTAAAAACTCAAAAAAAAATACATTTTTTACCATACTTTTTTTAGTTATATTAATAAAATATTACTAAAAAATCTTATTTGCAAACTACCAATAATCTTGCTATAAGTGGATAGTTCTACTATACATAAATTTAGAGATCACTAAACATATACGTCATAAACGAATCTTACTATGCATAGATTGATTGACGAAATTATTAACTAGCTTAGTTTTGGATTCTATTGATTATAAAAATTTATATTCAGAAAATGTCAAAAGGAAATGAACATAGTTACTTGGTTAGAAATTTAGTAAGCAAAACATTGATCCGTTATTGGTGCATTACCAACAAATAAAAAAAAATCAGATTCAATTTTTAATTGATCAGATTGTCTACTTGTTTCCAAACATATCTGACGTTTTACGTACCTCCATACTTCGCCGTTCGTGTGTTTCTTTGTCTTGACTAAGCTCTGTTCGTATTTTGTTTTGTGTGTTACAGTTATATTCTTGATTGCCACGTGTCGATTATGTTTCGAGCCGTTTGATATCGGCTCAAGCCAGCTTTTTTCGAGAATACTTTTTTTGTCAACTATAAATTACTCATTAGAATTTTCCTAAGAAGGTCAAAAGGTACGAATATATATTTTTAATCGAAATTCTAGTCTTCTAAAGTTCTCTATATAAAATTGGAAAACTAATCACTGTCTGGATTTTCACCATCTTAATTATCTAGAGAATACTCAAACATTACTGATATAATCAATTCAAAAATGTAACTCTTTCTATTAAACTATATTAATTAGATTTTGAAGACAATATCAAATAATATGGCCTTTGGAGAGGTGTTGCATAACACAAATGTTAAGACAGTACTTTCTTTTGATAAAGATTTTTTATTTGAATAGAGTTTACAAATAGAACACATCAGCCTTACAAACATAGTAACCAGAAATAAATAAATAAATAAAATAAAAGAGAAAGCTCATTTTCATATCCAGATGGGTGGAGACTGAAACCAAAGTCAATTAGAAGCCCATTCCAAAGACACAATGGGGAAACCCTAACTTTGCACCTCCGCCGTGGCCATTGGTGGTGAAGACGACTTCCGCTGCCACTACAAATCTGGAGAGACTGAAGACGCATAAAGAGGAAACGTCAAAGAAGAGAAGAGAAGATAAGAGAGAAGCGCAACGCTCTGAGGATCTCTTTCAAGACCACCGGAGGAAGCTCCTCCGCCTCGGAAGAAGGAAAGCGAGAGGGAGAAGAGAAGAGATCTCTCTCACGGCCACCGGAGAACCACTGCTAGTTTAGGTTTAGAGCTGGAGAGAGAAGGCCTCTCAAAGGCAATTTTTAAAATTCTAAAAAGAATCGTTTTGTAAGCCGACTGTACTTTCCATTCGAAATTCCACATCACCAGATTTTTTGAATATCTATTACTATCATTATAGTAAGCTGAAGTTTAATATAACCTTTTTTATTGCCATGTTCCCTTAATACAGAAGTACTCCTACATATTAAATTTCTCGTTATTTGAATTCTTTCTCGGTCGGCTTGGGAGGATTCACCTGGTCTATGTTGTATTAAGTTATTAAGACGACTAATTAGCTGATGCCACATATTTGATTACAGATAATTCAAAATTATGTTCTAATTAAGAACTCCAAATTATCATCAAAAGTTGCATCTTTATTTATTATATTGAAGACATACAATTATTACACATCATGTCAAGCTTTTTCCAACTGTTTGTCTAGATACATCACAGGATCTTTATTCCTTTTGTTCGTGGATAAAATGCTAATTGTGATTATCTTATGCAAGTTCCTTTTAAATTTGAGGTGGGAATTTCTATTGTCTAAGTATTCATATATATGATTGACACATCATCAGTTTATTGGATTGATTAAGAGGTGTTTCAACTTTAAGTATGATGTAATTAACAACTTAATTTTATGGTTTATACAATAGAAGTAGTAAATAAATGAATAACTAGCTTTTCCATGTTAGCTATGTGACATTGTCATGCAATATTTTATAAAATAAATTTTGAACTTGGAAGTATTAAACAAAAAAAAACATCATAAGATAAGGAAGAATAAATCCATCACGGATGTATTTGTACCGAATGCTTCAAAATTAGGTACACAAAAGTACATAAATTTGTTACTTTCAATCCTTTCTTTCAATAAAGTCTCCCAATTTCTTTCTTTTTTCTTGCCAAACAATTAGTTTTTTAGTTATTATTATTTGTAATTCAGTGGATCGGTTAGATAATCAAGATATGTTTAATGAAATACTTTTTATACAGAATCAAAATATACAGTTTTTATCGAAATTTGCATTACAAATCCCAAAAGATTTACAATTTCTTTTAACCGATAAAATTTTTGAGTGAAAACCCAAACCACCTTTCTAAAAATTGGAAGCGATCAAAATTTAAACATCATATACCAATCAGTTGATTCCCTTTCAGTTCAGATATAAAGTTGACATGTATAGTTCATATACATTTATCAAAAGTTGTTGAAATAGTATGATAGGAAAATAATAATTAAATAAAACCAAAGAAACAAAAAAGGAAGGCACTTTCTGTGAACCGAAACATGTTACGCAGATCGCACGCGCCGTGCCTACTGCCGACCAAATTCCTACTCAGTGTCTCTCCAACACACATGCTTCACTTTTGTCTTCTCCATTATCCCCTTATTATTATTATTCATCTTTTTTTGACCTCAAATAATTAGCTATCTCTCCAAGGTTTTCATTTGATCTTTATATCTGGGTTCTGTCTTTATACATGGCCCTTTTTCTTATCATTTATCTTTTATTTATAACATAGACAGAGCTCTATTTTTCAGAACCCATTATAGAAAATTTGGAAAAAGACTTAATTAATTAGTCCATATACTTAGACTGATCGACACACCATATATGTGCATGAACACTAACCGACATAGTGAACATATAAGACCAGCCCAAATGCAAGTTTTTAACTAAGTTTCTTACTTTAAAAAATTATTAAAATAATCAAGAAGGAAGTAAGAGAAAAATGAGGATCTCTTGTTTAAGAGTTTCAAGACACCCTTTACTCACTCATTAAGATATTCTTATACCATATGTCATTATTTGATTGAATAACCTTTTCAAAAAAATTAAGAAAATGAAATTTTAATAAGAACATTAATATTTTATTGTAAAAAACTCCTTATTAACAACTCCATGGTTGGAGATGCTCTAAGTGATTAAACTAATGACTAATATTGGAAGCTCTAGACAATATATACTACAAGAAAAATAAACTTCACTCACTTGCATAATCATTTTGACTAGATACTGTTTTATTTTGTTATGTATATCATGACAAATTATACTTTTCGGTCGAAAATATGATTTTTTTACCATAGATATATTTTTTCTTCGAGCTCTCTAAATTTAATCTGAAAGGATATAAAACATATAAACCAGATTAAAACATATAGATTAATATGGCATAGTTATAGCATCAAAACATATACAACTTTCATTTGAATTATATTACAGTGACCTAGTGGACAAAAGATGCAAAGAAAGTTTTTGGTCAACCCTTAAATTGCATATTACCGTACGAATGTACAAATGGTTGTGATTGACTTTGCGAATACTTTGCTAATTTAATTGAGTTTGACCTTGTAAACGTTAACAAGGTATGACTATTCACCAATGATAGACACCACACAAATATCTCTGATCACCCAAATTTTTGTATTCAATACTTCAATTATAGTTGAGGACTATTCAGTTACCAGCATTACGGTTCTTCTCACTTGTGTTTTTTCAACATTTTTGCAATGTCAAAATTTTGTTCTCAATTAATGATAAAATCGTGATCAGCATGTTATTTTTTTTATTCAACTATTTGACAAGTTGTTCCACAATTAAGAGTTTTGTTTTGACACAAAGTAGCCTCGTGCATAAAACTACATTCGAAGAATCGATTAACGTAGAGTTCTCGTGAAACGAAGAAGAAATGATACTTTTTCTTCTAGTAAAATACATTAATGTTCATTACAATGAAAGGAATCTCTCCAAAAACAACAATGAACTAATTAGATATTTTAGTATTATGACGTTTAAATAGTGAAGAAATGACATGTTAAATTTGGAAGACTAAACATCAATAATATGCACATGTTTGTATACACACGTACACACATTTTACCGTTCAACGGTCTCAGCTCAGAGGCTATAAAAGGAGCTTGATTTGCTCTTCCAAAATCTAATCAGTCTTCTTCTTCATCTTGACTGTAACACAAAACACAGAGAAAAAGACAGATAGCTAAATCAAAGTTTCGAAATTTCCGATTCCATCATCTTCTTCAGTTTAAACGTAATTTCCAGACAAACCCATTTCATAATTTTTTTAAAGTTTTCATTTTTTATTTTTCTGGGTCTCTGTTTTCGTGGAATCAATTATGAAGAGGCTTCGAGGTTTTAAAATCGGACACAAGTTCGTCAAGATCTTCAAATGGATAATCCGAGCAAGACGAATCCGAACCGGAAAACGCCAATGCCTGGCCGGTATAATCAAACCGGTTACAAAATTCTGCTCTTTAGCACGGCGATGTATTCGTCGTGGAGCCAATAGAATATGCGGAGGAATGAAACCGGGTCAGATCCGGTTCGGTAATGAACCCCAAAAACCGGCTGTTCCAAAGGTCATTTAGTGGTTCACGTAGGGGAATCCGGCGACGATACGAGGCGCGTGGTGATTCCGGTGATCTACTTTAACCATCCTCTGTTTGGAGAGTTGCTTGAGCAGGCGGAGCGGGTTTACGAGTTTGAACAACCGGGTCGGATTACGATACCTTGTCGGGTATCAGATTTTAAGAAGGTTCAGATGAGGATCGCCGCATGGGATCACTGCCGAAGGAAACGGACTTTCAAAATTATCTAATTTGACTTCTTTTTTTTAATTTTATTTCCATAAAGTTTTAGCCTTTTTATTTTGGTTATAAGTTGAGGAAAAAGGAGTATAACCTTAGTTTAAAATGTTTGGAAAATTTCCTCCACTTTGTAGATACCAATAATTACATTTTCTATGTTATTCAAATACATAAATAGAAAATTTTATTTATCAAGTCTCGAACTAAAATACCTTAAAATTGTCATGCTATGTTATTAAAATACCACGTCGTTGCGTAAATGAAATGCATCATGTGAATTTTCTAAATGAACATGCTTTCTCTTTTTTTTATAAACCAACATATGATGATTAAAACAGAAGTTTATTTGAATTAATAAGATGTTCTTAATTCCTAGCAAAATGACACTTTATTCAGTGAGAGGCCGCTAATCTGAGTGTTTTTTTGAACAAAAATATTCATTTCTTAAGAAAAAAAAGTTCTAGTTATTTAAAAGAACATCTTCATTTTATATATCGTAATATACAAATTCAATATATTTTGGGTACTGTAGATTTGTGTCTTTGTTGTTCAATTCATAAATGTAGTCTTTAATATGCTTTTGATTTGCCTCACAACAGATATGATATTTTAGAACGCTAAACCAAGAAGCTGGAGTAGCTCAGTTGGTTAGAGCGTGTGGCTGTTAGTAGCTCAGTTGGTTAGAGCGTGTGGCTGTTAACCACAAGGTCAGAGGTTCGACCCCTCTCTCTAGCGATTTCCTTCATCTAATTGATTTATGTTTTGCCTCTTAACTAAACCCATCAAGTCATCAACCACCACTGAAGATCCTGAAATCAAGACCTCCCACAAACTCCATCCACTTTGTTCATGTTGTAGCTGAACACACTTTATGATTCTCGTTGGACCCGCAACATGTGATCTTATCAACCTCTTCTTCCTTGTTGGGTTGCCAAATGATTTCTGGGTCTGCATTGTCATCAATACTGGGCTTCAATGTCTACTACATATTGGGCTCCAGAAGTAGAGGAAGAAAAATCATTAGATCTTGCAACAAAATAAGTATTCATACAAAGCAGGCCTAATGAGGTACAATCTCACACATCTCTCTCAAAAGACTTCATCAAACCAAATATTTAATTCAATATTTCGTCATGCATTCACCTTAATATATATAGAGCCTCTCCTATTAGAGTGAGTTATATATATATCTTCCGATATATTGAGTCTGTATTCGAGTATATACTTAGGCATGTGCTTTATTCCTTCGGTTGTTAGTTAACGAGTCTTACGCTTCTGTTTAGCGAATCTAGTTCATCTCTTCTGCGTATAAACCTCTGTAATCACGTTGATCAATAACACATAACACTCTTGATTCAGTTTCTCACTCTTTATGGTATCAGAGCTGAAAACTGAAAATTGAAAATGACTTTAACGATGTCATCTGACACAACTGGAACAACTGGTGCGGGAGTCACTGCTTCTGAAGTAAGGAGAACAATTTATCCTTACGATCTGTCTTCTGCTGACAACCCTGGAGCTATTATCTCCCATCCACTTCTCAAAGGAAACAATTATGATGAGTGGGCTAATGGTCTCAAGACTGCCCTAGCTTCTAGGAAGAAGTTCGAATTCTTGGATGGATCTATTGTTCAACCTCCGGAGGACTCACCGGACTTTGAAGATTGGAAGACGATCCAAGCTCTTCTGGTTTCGTGGATTCGTATGACGATTGATCCTGCGATACGCTCGTCGATCTCCCATCGAGATGTTGCTTCAGATCTTTGGAATCACCTCAAACGGAGATTCTCTGTGATGAATGGTACAAAGCTTCAACAACTGAAATCTGAACTTGCCTGTTGCAAGCAGCGAGGTATGGCAATTGAGTCTTATTTTGGCAAATTGAATCGTATTTGGGATAACTTAGCTGCTCATCGTCCTCTGCGCTCGTGCAAATGCGGAAAGTGTGTGTGCAATCTTGTCACGCAACAAGAAACGGATCGCGATGAGGACAGAGTACACGAATTCCTCTCGGGTCTTGATGATCAATTTCGTTCGATCAAATCCACCATTGTTGCACATGTGCCTCTTCAACCTCTTGAAGAAGTGTACAATTTGGTTCGACAAGATGAAGATATGAGGACAGTCAACGAATTTGTACCTGAAGTTGCCGCTTTTGCTGCTTTGTCTAAACCACAGAAGGTACGAACTGAAACTAAAGAAATTGTTGGAGTACCTTGTGCACATTGTAATCGCACAGTTCACACCACAGATCGTTGCTTTGCGGTCATTGGGTTTCCAGAGTGGTGGGGAGACAGACCAAAGGGCAGATCCTTGTTGAACAAAGGACGAGGAGGAAACAAAAACAGGGGACGTGGACAGCCGCAGTTTGCTAACCACGTCTATGTTCCTCAAGACGAGTCAACAATGGAGCAATGTGATTACTGACAAAGATAAGACGAGCATACAAGGATTTAGTGCTGAACAGTGGTGAGCTCTTAAGAGTCTTCTTAACTCGGAGAAGGAGTCAAATCAGTTTTCCAATGAAAAATTGTCAGGTACGTCATCTTTAAAACCTTGGATTCTGGATACATGTGCTTCTCATCACCTTACTGGTTGTTTTGATAAGTTAGAAAAGGTGAGGGAAATGCCACCGGTTTTGGTTGTTATGGCCGATGGAAGAGAACAAGTATCAGTAATGGTTGGTTCTGTTTAGTTAGGACCGAGTTTGATTCTGAAATCTGTTTACTATGTAGAGCAGTTGCAGTCAGACTTGATTTCAGTAACACAATTGATGGATGAGAATAGCTGTGTTGTTCAGATAGCTGACCAGTTTCTTGTAATCCAGGACCCCATTACGAGGATGCTGATTGGAGCTGGTAGGAGAGTTGGTGGAACTTTTCATTTACGGACCAGGGAAACTGTAGCTGCGGTCACTACTCAAACGGAGGATACGTTTCAGTTGTGGCACAAACGCATGGGTCACCCTTCGTCTAAAGTTGTTGCTTTGCTTCCTCAGATTTCGAGTTTTGTATCTTTGAATAATGCGTGTGAAGTATGTCTCCGCGCAAAACAGACTAGAGATTGTTTTCCGATTAGTATCAATAAAAGTTCACATATTTTTCAATTAATTCATGTTGATTTATGGGATCCTTATCGGACAGCTTCTCATTGTGGAGCTAGATATTTTTTGACAATCGTGGATGACTATTCAAGAGGAGTTTGGTTATATTTGCTGAAAGACAAAACACAAGCTCCTTTGCAATTGAAAAATTTTCTGGCAATGACAGAAACACAATTTCAAACAAAGGTAGTCACAGTAAGAAGTGATAATGGATCTGAATTTGTGAGTTTGTCAACATATTTTGCTCAAATGGGGATAATGCACGAAACGTCTTGTGTGAAAACAACACAACAGAATGGAAGAGTACAACGTAAACATCGCCATATTCTCAATGTTGCAAGGGCATTGCGATTTCAAGCACACCTACCGATCAAATTCTGGGGAGAATGTGTGCTCACTGCTTGTTATCTAATAAACCGCACTCCAACTGCTGTTTTGAACAACTACACTCCCTATGAACGCCTTTATAAACGTCCTCCAACGATGGCACACTTAAGAGTGTTTGGTTGCTTGAGTTTTGCTCAACAAAAATCTGGAGATAAATTTGCCTCTCGGAGCCGCAAATGTGTGTTCATGGGCTAGCCGTACGGGAAGAAGGGTTGGCGACTGTATGACTTGGAAACAAATGACTTCTTTGTTTCTCGAGACGTTGTGTTCTCAGAAAATCTGCTTCCTTTAACCGCAAACAACAACCTGCTCTCTCAGGAAGAAGAACCGAGTTTATGGACTCCGATTGCTGATGGCCTTGAGGTTGAAACTATTGCTGGGCCACAGCCCACGACGCGGGAACACATTCAAATGACTACTGGGCCTGATATTACTGGATCCAGCCCAATACAAGCTGTCTCTAATCTCTCTCCAAATACACCGTCATCACCCACGTCTCCGATGCCGCATACCTCTCTGGCGCCGCCACAACCCGTTGAGAATAATCATCTCGGCAAAGGACAGAGACGGAAAATTCCGTCTATGAAGTTGAGAGACTTTCTCGTTCAATCCAAGCTGACACAAACAAATTTTGTGTCAACACAACCTACGCAACAGGAAGGAAAAATCATTTATCCTGTTCACGAAGTTCCTGATCGTTTTTCGGTTCCACATGTAGCTTACTTAACTGCTATCTTGTCCACTACATAACCTAAGTCATTTCGTCAGGCCATGCGTGATCAACAATGGCAACAATCTATGAAATCTGAGATCCGAGCTTTGGAAAACAATAACACTTGGGAGGTGGTATATCTGCCTTTAGGGAAACGAGCTATTGGGTCTCAGTGGGTGTATAAGGTGAAATTCAAATCTGATGGTTCAGTTGAACGACTTAAATCACGGTTAGTTGCACTTGGCAACAAACAGATTGCAGGAACAGACTATGGCGAAACATATGCTCCGGTAGCTAAGATGGACACCGTTCGTGTCTTTCTGGATATTGCAAGTAAACGCAATTGGATAGTTCATCAGATGGACGTTCACAACGCATTCCTTCATGGTGATTTACATGACGAAGTATACATGAAAATGCCACCGGGGTTTCAGCAATTGGATCAAAACAAAGTTTGTAAACTGAAAAAGTCTCTATATGGCTTACGCCAAGCTCCGCGATGTTGGTTTCAAAAGCTGTCGTATGCGTTACTGAATTATGGATTTGAACAGTCCAGGTCAGATTATTCATTGTTTACATATGCTAAAGACGCTGTTCGTATACATATTTTGATTTACGTTGATGATTTGATCGTCACTAGAAGCTGTTCAATGGCTACACAACGTTTTAAAGATTACTTATCTTCCTGCTTTCACATGAAAGATCTAGGAAATTTAAAATATTTTTTGGGCATTGAAGTAGCCAGGAATCATGAAGGAATTTATCTCTGTCAACGGAAATATGCCCTCAACATTATACTTGATACAAACATGGCGACTTCGAAACCAGTTGGGTTTCCACTCGAACAAAACCACAAATTAGCCACTTCCGAGAGTCCTTTCTTGTCTGATCCTACACCTTACCGCAGGTTGCTCGGCCGGCTCATCTATTTATTGGTTACTCGTCCTGATCTGGCCTTCTCGGTTCATGTTCTGTCTCAGTTTATGAGTCAACCACGAGAAGAACATTGGCTTGCTGCAATTCGTGTAGTCAGGTATATCAAATCAGATCCTGGACAAGGCATTCTTCTCCGTGCTTCCGGAGCACTGCAAATTACTGGCTGGTGCGATTCTGATTGGGGCACATGTCCGATCACACGCAGGTCGGTCTCAGGTTATATAGTTCAGCTAGGCGATTCTCCAGTAGCTTGGAAAACAAAGAAACAAAATACAATCAGCCTTTCTTCCTCAGAAGCTGAGTATAGATCGATTGCATACCTTACGAAGGAGTTGATTTGGTTAAAAGGCCTGCTACTCACCCTTGGCGTACACCACAATCAGCCTATGCTACTACACTGTGACAACAAGTCTGCCATTTATATTGCCACTAATCCTGTCTTTCACGAACGTACTAAGCATGTTGAACTGAATCTTCACTTTGTCCGTAATGAAGTCACGTCCAACAATGTCGAACTTCAACACGTACGTACTACAACTCAACTGGCTGACATCTTTACTAAACCACTCGGGTGTGACACGTTTACAAGTTTCGGGTCCAAGTTGGGTATACATAACTTGTATGCTCCCACTTGAGGGGGGGGGGGTATTAGAGTGAGTTATATATATATCTTCCGATATATTGGGTCTGTATTCTAGTATACACTTAGGCATATGCTTTATTCCTTCGGTTGTTAGTTAACGAGTCTTACGCTTCTGATTAGCGAATCTAGTTTCATCTCTTCTGCATATAAACCTCTGTAATCACGTTGATCAATAACACAGAACACTCTTGATTCAGTTTCTTACTCTTTATCTTCGTCGCTTAGTTTTCTCTGACATCAACAACCGTGTCCATTCTCAACATGATGTCTCCGATTGTACAAAATGTCAAAACTTGATTCCACAAAAAATTTATAAACTAAAAATGTAAATTTGCCTATGGTTTTTCAATTATTAAGTAGTTGCTAAATAAAATATATTAACTTAGGCCTCTTATTCAACAAAAAGAAATGATCATCCATAATGTTTGGCGTTTTTTTTTTGTTTGATAAAATTTTAATGTTTGGCGAATTTCTTCATATTTATCGTTTTTTTTTTCCATTTTTAATTATATCATTTTAAATGTGATAATTTTTTTTTGTATTGTAATAAAACACACAAAAGGTTAGGCAAAACCATTATTTCTCCCTTCTCTTGCTCATACAATCTTCCAAAGTTCAAAACCAGTCTTGAAGAACGGATTTTGGTTTATTGTTGTAGTTTCAATAGTTTAGAAAGATATTTGTTGCCTTATTTGATTACACAAAAGTAGTTCTCACGTCTTAGAGTACAAATTAATGCGAAGACAGGCTCTGGAAAGTCGTAAGGTTAAGGTCAAACTTCAAAACAAAAACAAAGATAAGAAAAAGTCTATTCATTGCTTTGCTTCATATATGCATATATATATATATTATATACTATCAATAATGTGCGTATATAAATGCTAAGAAGGGCTAAGGAAAGTCATAAGTTTTTAGGTCATCACAACAATTAGAGATAAGAAAAAGTCAATTGCTTGTTTATATCAATTTACTTATAAGAATCACAAACAAAACTGGGGTTTATAAATAGTCATTCAAACTAAGAAAGTGGACAATAATCAAAAATGGCTTACACAAACAAAGTAACGGAGGTTGCGATCACAGTGGTGCTATTTCTAGCGGTTACGATGGTTCCTGAGTGGACGGAGGCACAGTCAATGCCAGATATATCAGATCCAGTATGTGCGTTATCGATCCCTGAAATCGTCAAACATTGCTACTTAGCAGGCAAATTGGACCCATCAGAAGAATGTTGCAATGATCTCAAAACGGCTAACAAGAGAGAAGTGACTTGTCTCTGCGACAACTTCATTGCTCGTCCTTCTAACGGCAACCTCACTCGAGCTCTCTACGACTCTGTCAACGCCGCATGTCAGGTTTCCGACAAATTCGCATGCAACGGAAGTAAAGGTACACGACAAGAAAACATGGCAAATTATGACCAAGGTTTTTTTGGACAAATTTTAGATTATTGTCGATTTTTAAACCAATTTTGATCAATGACATGATTGATGATCATTGCCAATCTAAAACCAGTTTTGCCTTAAAATTAGAAATTTGTACAATCAACGTCATAGAAATGCTAAAAGAATTCATAAATTTATTAGAATTCGTAATAAAAAAGGAATTGTGAATCGAGTGGATTTTGTAGATTCTTAGTTCAATTTGAAGCAAGAATTATGGTAATTAATTGATGAGTTTGGTTTTGTGTGGCAAAGGAGGAGACACCAATGGTGGAACAACGAGCAAGATTGCTGCATCAATGGGTCTATTTGGTTTGGTCGCAAGTCTGTTCTTTTAATTTCTTTCAAGTTGGGCCAATAAATTTATGTGTATGTTTCACGCTTCATTTTTTATTTGTTTTCAAATCTGACTGCTAAAGTTGTGTTGATTGATCATATTAAATTCTGAAGTCTTGGGCTTTTGATCGATTATAGTTTCTATTGAATAAATATTCAATCAATATAAACACAAAATTGTATGCAAGTGGTAATGGCTGATGGTAAGTCAACAAAAGACAATCACATACATCCAGAGATCAAGTCGTATCACTTATATTATATAAAAATTTGGCTAATAAACTGGCCAATTATAGCCTAATGTTAAAAAAAAACAACAACACCAAGTTGTATCATCTAAATTAGAAATGGTCAACTATAAAGGCTACAGAAGGCGGTGTTAAGCACAAGATTTAAAGGGCTTGACTAGAAGTAGTTTATGGACTAGTTTTTAGTTTATGTTTTTGGTAAAACCATCTTTTAGCCAATCATAATTTTACAAAAATAGTTTTTCAAAATCTCAAAATAGTTGTATTATGTAGAAGATTACAAATGCGAGTTGATAGATCAGCAAACAAGAAAAACAATATGGCTGAGCAGAATGTTCAGCAAGCAGTTGTGTAGGATCACTTTCTTCTTCCTCCTTTGATCTCCTTTTTCTCTCGGATATTTTTTCGGGATCATGCATTCAACTTGGTGTTCGCATGCTTCTGGTCGGTCGTTGACAAAGCTGACAACGAGCATGTCCTTCTCGGCTAGTCAACCGTAGGTGTCATGCCACACTTCATACCTGAATTTTGTTTGTCCGGCCAGCATGATATTGTTAGGAATTTAGTTATGAATCTGACTTTGTTGACTACTATATAACTCAAAATAGTAGTATAATCCTCTAATTAAAAGACTCTCAGATCTTTTATCTCTTTTTTTTTGTCAATATTGGACCACAACTGGCCGATATATTAGTCAAGTTCCTACATAATGTAGGCGGTAGGATTCGATCTCGGGATCTCGGGCACTAGACTAACACTACAAGAATACATACAGTTTACAACTTTGAATTTTGTCCCTAATTCGTTGTTAACTCCCTTTACAACGAATTAGGGACGAAATCTGTCTCGTCGTGTCCTGATCATCGTAACAGACAAGCGTTGTGAATTCGTTGTAAAAGTTGACAACACACAGATTTTGGTGTTAGTGCGTCGTAAAGGTGGTGTTGTAATAGCGTTGTAAAATATGGGATACGTTGTAAAATCGTTGTTCACAAAAACGACGTGAAGAGGTTGTAAACTTTGCAAGTAAATAAAATCGTTGTGTTTACAACGATTTTACAACTCTAAGAGTTAACAACGAATTAGAGACAACCTATTTTACAATTAATTAGGGACGAAAAACTTTACAACTAATTAGGGACGAAAAAATTTATAACTAAGTAGGGACGAAACACTTTACAACAAATTAGAGACGTGTATTTACGTCGAATTATTGATGTTTTTTGCCAACGAAATACGAACAAAAAATTATTTATTTTTTAAAATGAAAATATTTATATAAATTTTGTAATTTAATAATTTTAGGAATTGAATTATTTTAATAAAATTTGATTTTAAAATGTGTTTATAAAATCATTAAAATTACAAAATATATATTGTAGAAGTTCATTGAACATATCCGTACTACGCTCGTCTTGATCTTCAGTCACTCGTTGGTTTAAATCAACATTTTCTAAAGTACGGATCCCGAGGTTCCGACGTCTACGCTACAATGCCTCCGTTGCTTGGGGATTGCCCGCAACCAAAATATCTAACATGGACTCCATTGCTGCAAAATTCTGATCCGTCGTTTGTTGTTGTTGCTTTAGCTCCGCTATTTCTTCATGCGAAGCCATCAACTGACTACGGAGAGAGCTTTCCCCTATCCAGTTAGATGTGACTCTCGGGACATCTTGGACGGATCCTATTCCAATAATTCGTCCTTTCTTCTTCAGAGCAATCTGGAAAAAATGTTTAGTCAAAAGAAGAAGAATTATCTATGTTATGATTAACTAAATATTAAAATTAAATACCTTCTTATAAATTGCATTGATTTCAGGAGTACTCAATTCCACGGAAGTACCATCAGGAGATTCTTGGGAAAGCTGAGTTTGACGCTCCTGAACCGCAGCTTCAACCTGGCTGTGTAGCCTCTCACATCGAGGATCAATAAAAACTCCGGACTTATTCCTATGAGTAGTTGCGAAAAAATATGGAAGAAAAGGAATTTGTCTAGTCTTTTTAGTCTAAAAAAGTAAAACTTAGTTAAATATTAATTAAGTTGTAATAGAAATGAACTAAATATTTTAATTTTTAAAAAACAACTTACTATCTGTATAGCTACCGCCAAAAGGCATGTCCTGCAGTGTGAGGCATAGCGACCGACAAACCATATGGACCAACCGTTTTCCGAGAAGCGGAACACTAAGCAACTCTCCTTACTCAGTTGGGGTCTACCCAATAATTCTTCTACCCCTCCCTAACTACGTTTGTCAGAAATCTAGGTTTCCCGTCATCTCCTTTCACCTCCCAATTTGTCTTCTAGTCAGAGACAATGTTACAAAGCCGCTTCATGTCTTTTTGGTTGAACTCATGCTTGACAGTCTCGTTGATAGAGACATCCCAGTTCCAACGTTGCTAGTAGAAAAGAAGATTTAATTAGTGTTTAATATTTAGTAAATAAAAAGGTTTAATAGAATGTAATAACTTTGTTTTTAAAATAATTACCGCGAAAATCTTAAACCATGTAATGGGAATGTAGTGCGGTGTTGATTTCCAATTAGGAGTCGCCTCTTCAAAATAGCTTTTGCTGCACTCTCTAATGCTTCACCCCACTTTGCTATCCACACCAAACCTAAATTTTTTAAAACAGATGTAACTAGTAAATATATAGATAGACCCTCTCTACATCTCTCATAGAGCCTGGTTTGCAGCATCTAACATGTCATAAAATTTTTTTCATCTAAATTAGGTGCCTCAGAAACTACAAGTTTAGTATGAGTTTCCTGAAATGCATCTGTGACCATCTCATGCATCCTATCATGCTCTACAACCCCATGAATATCATTCTGATAACCAACATCATGCAAATTACTTGCTTCATCATTCCCACCACCACTATTACCTTCCCCATGGTGAAACCAAATGTAATAATGTGGTGTAAAACTCATATTTAATAGATGATTCCAAACAGTTTCCACTTGGGCAAATTTTGTATTTTTGCATTTCCAACAAGAACAAAACATCTTACTAGATTCAAGCGTGATTTCAGTTTGAATTGCTTGGTGCTTGAATATTTCTACTCAATTCACCTATATTACCTTCAACATTATTATAATTACTACTACTTGCTTCATCATTCCCACCACCACTATCACATTCCCCATGGTGAAACCAAATGTGATAATGTGGTATAAACCTCCTATTTAATAGATGATTCCAAACAGTTTATACTCGGGAAAATTTTGTATTTTTGCATTTCCAACAAGGACAAAACATCTTACCGGATTCAAGCGTGATTTCAGTTTGACTTGCTTGGTGCATGAATATTTCTACCCCATTCATAAACTCCTTTGTCACAATTCCAATAGCATCTCTATGCACATATATCCACTTCCGTTGCTCGTATATATTACTACCAAAAGACATTTTTTGGTTTTTTTCCCAAATCTGTTTTTTTTCTTAAAAACAGTTTTTTTTCTTCTCCCCACCATTTTTTCTCTCAAACAAGTTTTTTTGTGTGTGTGCTGTGTTATGAATTATGAAGAGAGAGACCTCCTCCTTGTATATGCAAAAAATTAACAATGATTTTACAACCTGAAACCAAATACGACTAATTTACAATGTATGTAACTAACCTAATATATCTAATTTAAAATTTCATCTTTAAATCATTGTAATGCATTTCGTCCTAAAAGACTTGGAAATTTGAGACGTTATTACAACGAAATCTAATATTTAAATACGTTTTTTACGACATATGTTAGATTTTTTTAATAACCAATTACGTATCATGAAAAACGTGTATACTGAATTTCCAAATTCGTTTTTAAGTCGTTGTAAACAACAAACATTGTAAATAACTTTCAAGTTGGCGATTATTTTACAACGAAATGGTTAGTACATGGTAAAACGTTGCCAATTCGTCATAAAGGGCCAACGCCTTTACAACGAAATATTTCGTTGTCAATTTACAACTTCTTTACGACGAAATACAATTACGTCGTTAAGGAGTTGGTAAAACGTCCCTCATTTACGACGTCTCCAAAATATCATAAATTGGCGTTGTTAAAAATATGTTTTCTTGTAGTGTAAAAATGTCACATGCTCTCAAATGTTTTATCTATACTAATTGTATCTAATTTATCCACTGCTCTAGACCCATATCTAATATATCGATTTTCCTAGTTGAACCAAGACGAACAAATTTACTCTTTGCTATATTTAGTCGAGAATATCACTAATAAAACCAACGACGTCCAAAGCTTTTCCTTATAAGTTCTGGAACGTAAAGTGAATTACCATACCTCACTCGGGCCTAAGAAGGTGCGAGGCATGGAGGGATAAAAGTGGCAAAGATGAACATTTTTTGTTCATTTGGGTCCAACAATGTGATTCCCACGTCTTATACAAAAATGCCCCACCAAAAATTTCAGGTCATTATGTATTATATGGTCAGCAGAGATTTCTGATATGAAAATATCTTTATTGGTTTTCTATTTGTTATTCAAAGAGTCTATAATGATCTTGGCCCAATCTTTTATAGGTCTAAAATGTGCAGTAAAATACATTCGAATAACATTGGATTTCATATAACAAACTAGAATTAGACATACAGATCAAAGGCGTTGAAATTGTATTAGAAATCGGGAAAAAAGATAATCGGGAACATGTAAAACGAAAAAATATGCGTGAATGAACACGTGTTATTCCTTCAACCTCTATCGCACAAGAACTCAAATCTAATGAAATAGAGATCGCTGGAAAACATATCCTAACAGCAAACCTAATCTAATGAACTCAAACCTAATCTTTTTCTTTTAGTTATATAAGTAATTAAGCATATCATTGTTGTTGTTTTTGTTATATGTGTGATCATAATGTGATTTATGTGCGTTCATAATAATGAATGGTTTGGTATGACGCAGGCGGAGAAGATAATGGAAGCAGTTGCGATAGCAGCAAAAGCACCAAAGAGGGCAGTGGAGGAAAAGCTAACAAGGTTGCTGCATCAATGGCTGTTTTTGGTTTACTTGCAAGTTTGTTATTTGTTATGATTTAATTTCAAGTTCAAAACATTTTTATTTTGGACAGACTCATTTCTATGTAAGACATCTCCTGAAATCGCAATAGAATTTTTTGCATATGATTCTCGTTCTATTTGTATAAAAAGTTTTGTGTATACATTACTTTTAACAATGAAAAACCAACACGCACGTCATCATAATTCATAAGCATAGATAACCTATGGAATATAAAAGTTGAAAATCATCTGATGAGTCTCAGATTTAGAGTTCTAATCAAGAACATAATATTAAAGAATTGTAAATAAAGGAACCAAAGATGAGCGACTAATCCAAGTACTTTCGGTTTGGGACTCTTACTTAGCCGATTTGATGTTCTGTGAACCGGGTCTTGCAACTCCATATGCATCATCATCATCATCATGTATGCGTGAACTTAGTAAGAACCATCTTTCACATTGTTTTAAAAAAGAACAACTAAACTCAAATTTGTGAATTGACTCCATCTTCTGTGTCTCGAGATTGAAGATAAAGAGCTTTTCGGGTTCTCGGAAGTGAAAACAACCACTGAAATAGATACAATTCCTCTTGAGTCCTTCAACTTCAATATTGGCATGTACAGTGATGCCTAAATCCAAAAACATTGTCTCGTCTCCCAAAGAATAAACTCGTTCATATTCCTCATGAATCCCAGATGAATAAATCTTAAAGATGCGGAATGACTCGATTCCAATTATAGTTCTCAAAAGAACCCCTGATGACATCTCCTGTTGTTGTGACAACATATCTTGAGAAAAAAATGACAAATGGATCACTTAAATATTGAGATCCACAAAAAAAGGCACTAATGACCTCACAAGCAAACGACGTTGAAAGATTTGCTGAGGAATCTGTCCAGAAAAATCTAAGATTGTAAATATATTTCTCTGGCTAATGAAGTAAAGCTTGTGATCCTTGTAAAGCGTGCAATCACAATCTGAAATTTCTGGAACTTGATTCCAAAACAGTGGGGATAGTATAGTAGTACCTCTGAATATCAATTTCGAGTTGTTGTGATAAAAAAAAGCAAACCAACCATTTAAGGTTTGCTTAACTTTTGTTCCAAGTTGTAACTCCAATGGAGGTAGATTGATCTTCTCTTGAGTAAAGAGGTTAAATATGTAGAAATTTGACCTAGGATCTTGCATTAGGAACCAGCTTTTGTATGTTGCCTTACAAACGCTCTTTGCAAATTCAACACCAAGAGCTTTTGTTTTGTAAAGTTGGTTTTTTCCTCTGGATTAAATAACGTTAATGAAGTGTCCTCTTTGTCTTTGGGGAATAAAATCAGCCACGGGATCTGATTCTTGAGCACAGATTGTTTCGTTTCGAAGCAGAGTGCCACTATGGTTGCACTGAAATGCCACTTAGGTAGCCATTTTCCCGTTACGCGTAACGTCTCGGAGACGCGGAAACCTGGTGGGGGACGTTCGTCGAAATGTTTTCGTAGACGTTTCATATCTTTTTCTTTTTGAAAAGAAAAAAAATGGAAAACTTGAAACAAAGAGAAATAGAAATTTTCAATTTAGTAAAGAGGTGCTAAATTTATATAAGTAGAAGTTATCCTTTTGTATAAATGAAAAATAGTTGTTTTTCCATTTATCAATAGGAATAAGAATTAGAAGTTTTCTATTAAGCAAAGAGGTGTTAAATCTATATAAGTCTTGGTTGAGTTATGACAAAGACTTAAGAGTTTTGATTTTTAGTTTTGAGTAATATTTCTAAGCATTAATAAAGAGAGGTATTCTTTGAAAAAGTTCTAAGTGTGAGATTACAAACTTTAGTTTGTCGTTTTTGGTTGGTGTTATGGCTTCTCAAGGAGAGAATAACAATATTGGTAGTACTTCTAGTGGTGGATCGACTGATTCACCAAATCAAAGTGAGGAAGCTCCATTATGAAATTATGTGACTAAATTAGATAAGAAAGGAACAAAAGGAGGTACGTGGAAATTTAAGTGTAATATTTGCAATGAGATTCAGCAGGGCTCATATTCGAGAATTAGAGCACATCTACTTGGGATTAAGAATGAAGGTATTGCTATATGCAAGAAAGCAATAAAAACTCAACAAATTGAAATGAAACTGTTAGAAGCTGATTTTGAGAGGAAGAAAAACGAGTCTAGCTCTAGAGCGGTTCCACTGCCTTGTGAAATGATATTTTGTTTAAAGAAACGAAAGCTTGCAGATTCTCCAATTGTTAACGCATTTGGTATTGAAGCTAGAGATCAAGTAGATCAACAAATTGCACGCTTGCAGCATCCAGTAAGATTGATAGTTATGTGCCTCCATGCTACAATAAGCTGCAAACTACCTTGCTTCAAAAAGAGAGAACCAATGTTGAGAACTTATTAGTTCCACAAAAGTCAACATGGAAAAAAAGAGGTGTGACGATTGTGTCAGATGGTTGGAGTGATCGTAACAAACATCCTCTGATTAAATTTGTTGCTACTTCTGAAAGTGGTCCTATTTTTCTCAAGGCTGTGAATTGCTTTGGAGAAGTGAAAGATAAATTCTCCATTTCTGATTTGTTGATAGAAGTTATCAATGAAGTGGATCATCAGAACGTTGTGCAAATCATCACTGATAATGCAACAAATTGTAAGGCAGCTGGAGAGATCATTGAGTGTATTTTTCCACACATATATTGGATGCCATGTGTGGTTCATACACTTAATCTTGCTCTGAAGAACATTTGTGTTGCAAAGAATGTGGAAAGGAAATGAAGTAGTGTATGATGAATGCCACTGGATTACAATAATTCATGGAGATGCACTTGCAATAAAACATTTCATCATGAATCATGGCATGAGACTAGCAATCTTCAGTAAACACTATCCTCTTAAATTGCTTTCGGTTACTAAACCAATATATTGATTAGAAGTAAATATATCGTATCGTAATGGCCAATATTATTAAAAGATTTATCTAAATTACCAAACAAAAAAGAATACGATTCTTTAAAGAAATATGAAAAGATATTTTTTTTACTTAATAAACTATCCATAATCTGAATACCAATTAAAAATGACCAAACTGATAAATAATATTTTACGTAGTAAAATCAAAACTTATATATTATTTAAGAATAATCAAACTAACTAACTTATCAAAAGACTGCAATTTAGTGGTCAAGAAAAAGAAACTATATCATTATAAATGACTCAACTTCTGCACTAATAAAATGAAGGTTTTGAGACCTTTTAAGCCATCCACATTAGGTTTTTTAATCTCTTTTAATGATGCCATGTCAGCATAAATTTTCTAAAACAATTCTTAAATAACTCACTTAGTGTTTCACC
>JAKUCM010002714.1:0-55513 GCA_023374145.1 Lepidium sativum | reverse complement strand
ATCGTATGAACATGGCTAGTTGTTAGGATCAAGCTCGACTTCATAACACAACCAAAGTAGTTCATTACAGCTTCACTAATAGACATAGCTTATAGACTAAGGCAAAATATATATTTTGTGACCTATAAGGCCACTCTAAGTTAGCTTAGCACACTTTCTGTTGTAAAAATGACATTACGTCACAATGAACTAAGCTAAAAGAGATCCCATGAGTAGGAGGATCGTATGAACATGGCTAGACGTTAACATCAAGCTCGACTTCATAACTCAATTAAAGTAATTTCTGACGGGTTCACCAATAGACATAGTTTATATATTAAGGTAAAATGGTAAGGTTGCGACCTATGATACCACTCTAAGTTTGCTTAGCACAATTTCTCATGTTAAAATGACATTACTTGCCTTGAACCTAGCTAAAAGAGATCACATGTGTAGAAGGATCGTATGAACATGGCTAGTTGTTAGGATCAAGCTCGACTTCATAACACAACCAAAGTAGTTCATTACAGCTTCACTAATAGACATAGCTTATAGACTAAGGCAAAATATATATTTTGTGACCTATAAGGCCACTTCTAAGTTAGCTTAGCACACTTTCTGTTGTAAAAATGACATTACGTCACAATGAACTAAGCTAAAAGAGATCCCATGAGTAGGAGGATCGTATGAACATGGCTAGACGTTAACATCAAGCTCGACTTCATAACTCAACCAAAGTAATTTCTGACGGGTTCACCAATAGACATAGTTTATATAGTAAGGTAAAATGGTAAGCTTGCGACCTATGATACCACTCTAAGTTTGCTTAGCACAATTTCTCATGTTAAAATGACATTACTTGCCTTGAACCTAGCTAAAAGAGATCACATGTGTAGAAGGATCGTATGAACATGGCTAGTTGTTAGGATCAAGCTCGACTTCATAACACAACCAAAGTAGTTCATTACAGCTTCACTAATAGACATAGCTTATAGACTAAGGCAAAATATATATTTTGTGACCTATAAGGCCACTCTAAGTTAGCTTAGCACACTTTCTGTTGTAAAAATGACATTACGTCACAATGAACTAAGCTAAAAGAGATCCATGAGTAGGAGGATCGTATGAACATGGCTAGACGTTAACATCAAGCTCGACTTCATAACTCAATTAAAGTAATTTCTGACGGGTTCACCAATAGACATAGTTTATATATTAAGGTAAAATGGTAAGGTTGCGACCTATGATACCACTCTAAGTTTGCTTAGCACAATTTTCTCATGTTAAAATGACATTACTTGCCTTGAACCTAGCTAAAAGAGATCACATGTGTAGAAGGATCGTATGAACATGGCTAGTTGTTAGGATCAAGCTCGACTTCATAACACAACCAAAGTAGTTCATTACAGCTTCACTAATAGACATAGCTTATAGACTAAGGCAAAATATATATTTTGTGACCTATAAGGCCACTCTAAGTTAGCTTAGCACACTTTCTGTTGTAAAAATGACATTACGTCACAATGAACTAAGCTAAAAGAGATCCCATGAGTAGGAGGATCGTATGAACATGGCTAGACGTTAACATCAAGCTCGACTTCATAACTCAACCAAAGTAATTTCTGACGGGTTCACCAATAGACATAGTTTATATAGTAAGGTAAAATGGTAAGGGTTGCGACCTATGATACCACTCTAAGTTTGCTTAGCACAATTTCTCATGTTAAAATGACATTACTTGCCTTGAACCTAGCTAAAAGAGATCACATGTGTAGAAGGATCGTATGAACATGGCTAGTTGTTAGGATCAAGCTCGACTTCATAACACAACCAAAGTAGTTCTTTACGGATTCACTAATAGATATATCTTATAGACTAAGGCAAAATATTTATATTTTGTGACCTATAAGGTCACTCTATGTTGGCTTAGCACACTTTCTGTTGTAAAAATGACATTACGTCGCCATGAACTAAGATAAAAGAGATCCCATGTGTAGAAGGATCGTATGAACATGGCTAGACGTTAACATCAAGCTCGACTTCATAACTCAACCAAAGTAATTTCTGACGGGTTCACCAATAGACATAGTTTATATAGTAAGGTAAAATGGTAAGGTTGCGACCTATGATACCACTCTAAGTTTGCTTAGCACAATTTTCTCATGTTAAAATGACATTACTTGCCTTGAACCTAGCTAAAAGAGATCACATGTGTAGAAGGATCGTATGAACATGGCTAGTTGTTAGGATCAAGCTCGACTTCATAACACAACCAAAATAGTTCATTACGGATTCACTAATAGATATAGCTTATAGACTAAGGCAAAATATATATTTTGTGACCCTATAAGGCCACTCTAAGTTAGCTTAGCACACTTTCTGTTGTAAAAATGACATTACGGTCACAATGAACTAAGCTAAAAGAGATCCCATGAGTAGGAGGATCATATGAACATGGCTAGACGTTAACATCAAGCTCGACTTCATAACTCAACCAAAGTAATTTCTGACGGGTTCACCAATAGACATAATTTATATAGTAAGGTAAAATGGTAAGGTTGCGACCTATGATACCACTCTAAGTTTGCTTAGCACAATTTCTCATGTTAAAATGACATTACTTGCCTTGAACCTAGCTAAAAGAGATCACATGTGTAGAAGGATCGTATGAACATGGCTAGTTGTTAGGATCAAGCTCGACTTCATAACACAACCAAAGTAGTTCTTTACGGATTCACTAATAGATATAGCTTATAGACTAAGGCAAAATATTTATATTTTGTGACCTATAAGGTCACTCTATGTTGGCTTAGCACACTTTCTGTTGTAAAAATGACATTACGTCGCCATGAACTAAGATAAAAGAGATCCCATGTGTAGAAGGATCGTATGAACATGGCTAGACGTTAACATCAAGCTCGACTTCATAATTCAACCAAAGTAATTTCTGACGGGTTCACCATTAGACATAGTTTATATAGTAAGATAAAATGGTAAGGTTGAGACCTATGATACCACTCTAAGTTGGCTTAGCACAATTTCTCATGTTAAAATGACATTACTTGCCTTAAACCTAGCTAAAAGAGATCACATGTGTAGAAGGATCGTATGAACATGGCTAGTTGTTAGGATCAAGCTCGACTTCATAACACAACCAAAGTAGTTCATTACAGCTTCACTAATAGACATAGCTTATAGACTAAGGCAAAATATATATTTTGTGACCTATAAGGCCTCTCTAAGTTAGCTTAGCACACTTTCTGTTGTAAAAATGACATTACGTCACAATGAACTAAGCTAAAAGAGATCCCATGAGTAGGAGGATCGTATGAACATGGCTAGACGTTAACATCAAGCTCGACTTCATAACTCAACCAAAGTAATTTCTGACGGGTTCACCAATAGACATAGTTTATATAGTAAGGTAAAATGGTAAGGTTGCGACCTATGATACCACTCTAAGTTTGCTTAGCACAATTTCTCATGTTAAAATGACATTACTTGCCTTGAACCTAGCTAAAAGAGATCACATGTGTAGAAGGATCGTATGAACATGGCTAGTTGTTAGGATCAAGCTCGACTTCATAACACAACCAAAGTAGTTCATTACAGCTTCACTAATAGACATAGCTTATAGACTAAGGCAAAATATATATTTTGTGACCTATAAGGCCACTCTAAGTTAGCTTAGCACACTTTCTGTTGTAAAAATGACATTACGTCACAATGAACTAAGCTAAAAGAGATCCCATGAGTAGGAGGATCGTATGAACATGGCTAGACGTTAACATCTAGCTCGACTTCATAACTCAATTAAAGTAATTTCTGACGGGTTCACCAATAGACATAGTTTATATATTAAGGTAAAATGGTAAGGTTGCGACCTATGATACCACTCTAAGTTTGCTTAGCACAATTTCTCATGTTAAAATGACATTACTTGCCTTGAACCTAGCTAAAAGAGATCACATGTGTAGAAGGATCGTATGAACATGGCTAGTTGTTAGGATCAAGCTCGACTTCATAACACAACCAAAGTAGTTCTTTACGGATTCACTAATAGATATAGCTTATAGACTAAGGCAAAATATTTATATTTTGTGACCTATAAGGTCACTCTATGTTGGCTTAGCACACTTTCTGTTGTAAAAATGACATTACGTCGCCATGAACTAAGATAAAAGAGATCCCATGTGTAGAAGGATCGTATGAACATGGCTAGACGTTAACATCAAGCTCGACTTCATAACTCAACCAAAGTAATTTCTGACGGGTTCACCAATAGACATAGTTTATATAGTAAGGTAAAATGGTAAGGTTGCGACCTATGATACCACTCTAAGTTTTCTTAGCACAATTTCTCATGTTAAAATGACATTACTTGCCTTGAACCTAGCTAAAAGAGATCACATGTGTAGAAGGATCTTATGAACATGGCTAGTTGTTAGGATCAAGCTCGACTTCATAACACAACCAAAGTAGTTCTTTACGGATTCACTAATAGATATAGCTTATAGACTAAGGCAAAATATTTATATTTTGTGACCTATAAGGTCACTCTATGTTGGCTTAGCACACTTTCTGTTGTAAAAATGACATTACGTCGCCATGAACTAAGATAAAAGAGATCCCATGTAAAGAAGGATCGTATGAACATGGCTAGACGTTAACATCAAGCTCGACTTCATAACTCAACCAAAGTAATTTCTGACTGGTTCACCAATAGACATAGTTTATATAGTAAGGTAAAATGGTAAGGTTGCGACCTATGATACCACTCTAAGTTGGCTTAGCACAATTTCTCATGTTAAAATGACATTACTTGCCTTAAACCTAGCTAAAAGAGATCACATGTGTAGAAGGATCGTATGAACATGGCTAGTTGTTAGGATCAAGCTCGACTTCATAACACAACCAAAGTAGTTCTTTACGGATTCACTAATAGATATAGCTTATAGACTAAGGCAAAATATTTATATTTTGTGACCTATAAGGTCACTCTATGTTGGCTTAGCACACTTTCTGTTGTAAAAATGACATTACGTCACAATGAACTAAGCTAAAAGAGATCCCATGAGTAGGAGGATCGTATGAACATGGCTAGACGTTAACATCAAGCTCGACTTCATAACTCAACCAAAGTAATTTCTGACGGGTTCACCAATAGACATAGTTTATATAGTAAGGTAAAATGGTAAGGTTGCGACCTATGATACCACTCTAAGTTTGCTTAGCACAATTTCTCATGTTAAAATGACATTACTTCCCTTGAACCTAGCTAAAAGAGATCACATGTGTAGAAGGATCGTATGAACATGGCTTGTTGTTAGGATCAAGCTCGACTTCATAACACAACCAAAGTAGTTCATTACAGCTTCACTAATAGATATAGCTTATAGACTAAGGCAAAATATATATTTTGTGACCTATAAGGCCACTCTAAGTTAGCTTAGCACACTTTCTGTTGTAAAAATGACATTACGTCACCATGAACTAAGCTAAAAGAGATCCCTTGAGTAGAAGGATCGTATGAACATGGCTAGACGTTAACATCAAGCTCGACTTCATAACTCAACCAAAGTAATTTCTGACGGGTTCACCAATAGACATAGTTTATATAGTAAGGTAAAATGGTAAGGTTGCGACCTATGATACCACTCTAAGTTGGCTTAGCACAATTTCTCATGTTAAAATGACATTACTTGCCTTAAACCTAGCTAAAAGAGATCACATGTGTAGAAGGATCGTATGAACATGGCTAGTTGTTAGGATCAAGCTCGACTTCATAACACAACCAAAGTAGTTCTTTACGGATTCACTAATAGATATAGCTTATAGACTAAGGCAAAATATTTATATTTTGTGACCTATAAGGTGTTAGATTTTAGACAAAGAGATAGAGAGTTTCGGAAGATTAAAGAGAGACTCATGAAAGAATTGAAGAACATAATCGAGTATATTATTCAACATGATTTTACAATGGGTTTGGAAGTCTATATATAGAGGTTACAAGCTTTTCGCAAAGGAAGAAGATGGAGGCTCTTCATTTGACCGTTGGAGAGGAGGTGAGAGACTTTGTGCATCCCGAGGTGGTCCCAAGCTGCGCTTCCTCGTCCCGAGAGATAGTGACTGCTCCTTGGCCTCGGTCTCTACACAAATGGATAAGGTCACATGTTCCACTTATGTCTTCAACGGTCATGAGGTCTCCAACGGTCATATAGTCACACTCCAATTACATCCTAAGTCTTCGTTAGCCTCAAACGCCTTGAAAATCAAGTCGTGACCGAGCGTTGACTTTTATCGGAAATGCGTTGACTCGATCGTGGGTCGTCCGCGGTACGTGTTCCTTCGTACCGCGGTACATGGTCTCTCGGACATTCGGCTTTCCCGCGGTACGCAATCCTTCGTACCGCGGTACTTGAGTTTCTCGGACCTTCGGCTTACCCGCGGTACATGTTGATGCGTACCGCGGGACGTATCTGCCTCGACTCCTTTACTACACGCGGGACATAAAACCTCGACCCGATATCTGCCTGCGGTACGTACTGACATGTACCGCAGGACCTTAATTTCTCGACCCGATACGTGAACCTCGGTACGTACTGACTCGTACTGTGGTTCACGATTCCTCGATCTGATGGCACTATCCGATCCGTCTTCTTCTCCGATCATTCTTCCGACCCGATTGACGGCTACTTCCAGCCCGACTATGAACTTGATCCGATAATATAAATCCTTGACCCGATTGATGATTTAATGGCCTTGATAGGTCTTGATCAATACTCCCCCTCAAGTTTAACCGTCTACATAGTAGATGTTGAACTTGGAAGACCCACGGCCATACCTCATTAAAAAAACCTTAGAGAGAAAACCACTTTGGGACAAAACTCTCTTAAGGGAAAAAGAGTGTACGAGCCGTGAGAAAGGGGACCTTTGATCAAGGGCGAGTGAGATCCACGAGTCCAAGTTTTGGGTATATATGACCACATACCTTGTGACTCGCGGCTTTGGTGAAGATGTCCGCTAGTTGATCTTCACTCTTTGTAAAGCATGGTAGGATAACTCCTTGGAGGATCTTTTCCCGAACTTTGTGACAATCAATCTCAATGTGCTTTGTCCTTTCGTGAAACATAGAGTTGGATGCTATGTGAATGGCGGCTTGATTGTCACAATGCATGGTGATGGGATTTGCTTGCTCAATTCCAAGATCTTTTAGGAGCGCTTTCAACCATGTCAATTCATTTGTAAGATTCTTCATTGCTCTATACTCCGCCTCGGCACTTGAGCATGATACAACCTTTTGCTTCTTTGTTTTCCATGTGACCATATTTCCTCCAATGAAGGTGACATAGCCGGTGGTTGATTTTCTATCATTCCGATCCCCGGCCCAATCCGCATCACAATACCCTACTATCTCGGTGTTGTCATTCTTTCCCATCCAAATGCCTTGACCCGGGCTTCCCTTAAGGTAACACAAGATCCGATCCACCATACTCCAATGGTATTGTGTAGGATTTTGCATGTGTTGACTCACTTGGTTGACCGCAAAGCATAAATCCGGCCTAGTGATGGTCAAGTAGATTAACTTTCCAACGAGACGTCTATATTGAGTTGCATCTTGAAGCGGTTCTTCATTTTTCTCCCCCTTTCTCGAGACCTTGTAGCCATCTTCAAGAGGTGTTTTGGAAGGCTTACAACCTAATTTTCCTGTTTCACATAGAAGATCAAGAGTGTACTTTCTTTGGGACATAAAGAGGCCATCCATAGTGCGACACACTTCAATCCCTAGAAAGTACTTGAGTTCTCCAAGATCTTTAATATCAAAAACAGATTTAAGATAAGCTTTAGTAGAGATGATACCGTCCTTGTCATTGCCGGAAATGATCAAGTCATCCACATAGATGAGGACTAACACAATACCCTTGTTGCTATGAAGATGGAAGAGTGTATGGTCGGCCTCCGACCTTTTGAACCCACGATTTAGGAGAGTGGTGCTCAGCTTGTGATACCAAGCTCGTGGAGATTGCTTGAGACCATAAATTGCTTTCCGTAATCTCAACACTTTTCCCGATGCAACCTTGTGTTCAAGTCCCGGTGGTGGATACATATATACTTCTTCCTCTAATTCCCCTTGAAGAAAGGCATTCTTCACATCCATTTGCCAAAGTTCCCATGCAAGATTAGTGGCAAGAGATAACACAACGCGAACAGTATGTAGTTTAGCAACGGGTGCAAACGTCTCTACATAATCCTCGCCATATGTTTGTGTGAATCCTCTTGCAACTAATCGAGCCTTGTGCCTTTCTATCTCCCCGGTGCTTTTGAACTTAATTGTGAAGACCCATCTTGAACTTACAGCCTTCTTTCCTGGTGGTAGAATGGTTTCCTCCCATGTATCATTTTTCTCCATAGCACTAGCTTCGGCATTTATGGCCTCACACCATTCCTTGGTGTTCTTGGCTTCTTCATAGGATTTTGGTATGTGGTGCATCTCGATTTTACCAATGTAAGCCTTATGATCCGGAGGCAAGAGGGCAAGAGAACATTGTGCTTGGATTGGATGAGCCACCGCTTCATTGTTATAATAAACTCGTGTGTTTATCCAATTTCCGGGGTCCTTTCTTATCCTTGTGCTTCTTCTTAAGGGCATTTGTTGGGGGTGTTGAGTACTGGAATCCTCATCCACATGACCATTTCTGGTACTCAAATCCTCTGGTCTTTCACCATAGTGGTCGGAGACATCCTCTTCCGATGGATTCATTCCATCTTCGGAAATATTCTCTCCCTCTTCTTGTGAAGAGGTTGTTTGTTGAACTCCTTGTGGAGAGGCTACACCATTAGGTGTTTCTTCCTTTCTATTTCCACTAGGACTTGGTGCCACCTCATTTTCCCGAATGGAGTTTCCCAAATGACTAAGAAGGTGCCGGGGGCTTGCCGCCCTATCCGAGGTAGAATTAGCCAAATCCTTCAAACTTTCCCAATCAATCTTCTCAAAGTAGCTTTGGTCCTCCAAGAATTTGACATCCCTTGATACATATGTTCTATTGTTGGTCGGATCAAAGCACTTGTACCCTTTTTGTGTTGTAGAATACCCGAGAAACATGCACTTCGTGCTCTTGGAATCCAATTTGCTTCTTTGTTCCCCTGGAATCAACACAAAACAAACACATCCAAATACTCTAAGGTGATCAATGAATGGTTTGTTACCATTTAGTACCTCAAAAGGCGATGCATCCTTTAAGACCTTTGTTGGAATCCGATTAATGAGATAGCATGCAGCCATAACAGCATCTCCCCAATACTTCTTAGGCACTTTCATGTAGAACATCATGGATCTTGCCACTTCCATTAAGTGCCTATTCTTTCTTTCGGCCACTCCATTTTGTTGAGGAGTGTAAGGACAACTCGTTTGATGGATTATGCCATGTTTGCTTAGATGTTCTCGAAATTTAGTGCTTGTATATTCTCCACCATTGTCCGATCTAAGTACCTTTATATTAGCATTGAATTGATTAGTTACATAATTTTGAAAATTTGAGAATGCATCAAATACACGATCTTTAGATGGAATAAGTGTAAGCCAAGTATATTTGGATTTTTCATCTATAAATGTCACAAAATACTTGAGGTTATCCCTAGATGTGCAAGGTGATGTCCAAACATCGGAATGAACTAAGTCAAAACAATTTTCATAAATGGTACTAGAATTCGGAAAAATTGATTTGCAATGTTTTCCCATAATACAAGCCTCACAATTCAAATTATCAAAGGAAACATTAGGCAACATTAATCCTAAAGCACGAGCATGAGGATGTCCTAATCTAGCATGCCAAACGGCATTTAAACACTTAACAACATTAGAGCTAAATAAAGATAAAATAGGTGCATTTGAGATTGAATCCTCAAGCACATAGAGATCGCCTTGTGTTTCTCCTTTTCCGATGAGCTTGCCACTTTTAATATCCTGAAACCAAACTTCATTAGGCCCAAATATTGCATGACAATTTAAATCGGAAGTAATTTTCTTAACGGATAATAAATTGGAGTTAAAGTTTGGCATATAGAAAGCTTTAGTACTTTTATCAAATATTTTAAGATTTCCTAAGCCTTGTATTGCTACTTTCTCACCATTAGCCACTACTACATTGCCTAAAGTAGGATTAATATCTTCAAGAAGGCTCGGGTTGCTAATCATGTGATGAGAAGCCCCCGAGTCTACTACTAGACTCCTACTTGGTTTATGAGTAAAGAAAGTGGTACCGGAATTGGTGAGTGAGGCAATAGCTTTCATAAGAGCTTCCAAGTCGGATTTTTTCACCACATCATTGGCCGAGGTTGCCATAGCACTTCCTTCTTGACCCTTTTTGGGTAAGCCTTCCTCTTGACCGGATGAGCTAGCTTGAGTCGGCTCATCTTCTGTCCCTTGAGAAAGGTTTGCCTTGGAGTCCTTTTGAAACTTACTTGGCTTGAGATGTGGATGTAAAATCCAGCACTTGTCTTTAGTATGACCGGTGCGTTTGCAATGGTCACACGTGATGTTCCTTCTTTTATCATCACGTTTGTACATCACCCGATTAGCTGTTGGAAGCTCCTTCCTTCCTCCGAACAAACCACTTGACCCTTGTTCTTTGTGCAACCGAGAACAAATTTCTTCAAGACTTGGCAGCTTCTTGTCTCTTAGAATGTGTTTGATAAGGTCATTGAACTCCGGACTTAGTGTTAGTAGGAGACTGAAGACCTTATCTTGCTCCCTTCGTTCTTGAAGAATTTCCGGATCCACGGTGCTTGGTCTAAGCGCTTCATATTCGGCCCAAAGTGATCTCCATGCACCAAAATGTTTTGAAAAGTTTGAATCTTCTTGTCGGAGCTCATTTAGCTCTTTTTGAACTTCAAAGACTCGGGTAATATTACTGATGTCACCGAATACCTTTTTGAGAGTATCCCACAATTCTTTTGCACTTTCACAATATGAGTATGCTTCAAGAATTGAGGTTTCGAGTGAGTTTTGGATGATAGCTTTGACAACTTGGTCTTCTTGGTACCATTTGTCTTCTTCATCAAGTTTCTCATCATCATCTTGGACTGCCTCCTCGTCTTCCGATGATGATAATATTTTTGTCGGAGGTTTTGTTCTCACAATGTGCCTCCAATAGCCTCTACCACAAATTGTGGTTTTGGCTGTACGAGCCCACACCAAATAGTTGTTCCCTTTAAGAACAATCGGAATAATCAAGGCCTTATTGTGTTCCATGATTTTCCAGCTATTATCCACCGGATAAAAGAGAGTCTCTTAAGAAAAAGTTTAAAGATGTTGAAGAAATAGAATGGAGAATCGAAAAGAAAGAGGAGAATAAGGAGTTTATAAAGAGAATGAGCGGAAGTCTTTAAGGAATCATGAGCATGGCTCTGATACCATGTTAGATTTTAGACAAAGAGATAGAGAGTTTCGGAAGATTAAAGAGAGACTCATGAAAGAATTGAAGAACATAATCGAGTATATTATTCAACATGATTTTACAATGGGTTTGGAAGTCTATATATAGAGGTTACAAGCTTTTCGCAAAGGAAGAAGATGGAGGCTCTTCATTTGACCGTTGGAGAGGAGGTGAGAGACTTTGTGCATCCCGAGGTGGTCCCAAGCTGCGCTTCCTCGTCCCGAGAGATAGTGACTGCTCCTTGGCCTCGGTCTCTACACAAATGGATAAGGTCACATGTTCCACTTATGTCTTCAACGGTCATGAGGTCTCCAACGGTCATATAGTCACACTCCAATTACATCCTAAGTCTTCGTTAGCCTCAAACGCCTTGAAAATCAAGTCGTGACCGAGCGTTGACTTTTATCGGAAATGCGTTGACTCGATCGTGGGTCGTCCGCGGTACGTGTTCCTTCGTACCGCGGTACATGGTCTCTCGGACATTCGGCTTTCCCGCGGTACGCAATCCTTCGTACCGCGGTACTTGAGTTTCTCGGACCTTCGGCTTACCCGCGGTACATGTTGATGCGTACCGCGGGACGTATCTGCCTCGACTCCTTTACTACACGCGGGACATAAAACCTCGACCCGATATCTGCCTGCGGTACGTACTGACATGTACCGCAGGACCTTAATTTCTCGACCCGATACGTGAACCTCGGTACGTACTGACTCGTACTGTGGTTCACGATTCCTCGATCTGATGGCACTGTCCGATCCGTCTTCTTCTCCGATCATTCTTCCGACCCGATTGACGGCTACTTCCAGCCCGACTATGAACTTGATCCGATAACATAAATCCTTGACCCGATTGATGATTTAATGGCCTTGATAGGTCTTGATCAATATAAGGTCACTCTATGTTGGCTTAGCACACTTTCTGTTGTAAAAATGACATTACGTCGCCATGAACTAAGATAAATGAGATCCCATGTGTAGAAGGATCGTATGAACATGGCTAGACGTTAACATCAAGCTCGACTTCATAACTCAACCAAAGTAATTTCTGACGGGTTCACCAATAGACATAGTTTATATAGTAAGGTAAAATGGTAAGTTTGCGACCTATGATACCACTCTAAGTTTGCTTAGCACAATTTCTCATGTTAAAATGACATTACTTGCCTTGAACCTAGCTAAAAGAGATCACATGTGTAGAAGGATCGTATGAACATGGCTAGTTGTTAGGATCAAGCTCGACTTCATAACACAACCAAAGTAGTTCATTACAGCTTCACTAATAGACATAGCTTATAGACTAACGCAAAATATATATTTTGTGACCTATAAGGCCTCTCTAAGTTAGCTTAGCACACTTTCTGTTGTAAAAATGACATTACGTCACAATGAACTAAGCTAAAAGAGATCCCATGAGTAGGAGGATCGTATGAACATGGCTAGACGTTAACATCAAGCTCGACTTCATAACTCAACCAAAGTAATTTCTGACGGGTTCACCAATAGACATAGTTTATATAGTAAGGTAAAATGGTAAGGTTGCGACCTATGATACCACTCTAAGTTTGCTTAGCACAATTTCTCATGTTAAAATGACATTACTTCCCTTGAACCTAGCTAAAAGAGATCACATGTGTAGAAGGATCGTATGAACATGGCTAGTTGTTAGGATCAAGCTCGACTTCATAACACAACCAAAGTAGTTCATTACAGCTTCACTAATAGATATAGCTTATAGACTAAGGCAAAATATATATTTTGTGACCTATAAGGCCACTCTAAGTTAGCTTAGCACACTTTCTGTTGTAAAAATGACATTACGTCACCATGAACTAAGCTAAAAGAGATCCCTTGAGTAGAAGGATCGTATGAACATGGCTAGACGTTAACATCAAGCTCGACTTCATAACTCAATTAAAGTAATTTCTGACGGGTTCACCAATAGACATAGTTTATATATTAAGGTAAAATGGTAAGGTTGCGACCTATGATACCACTCTAAGTTTGCTTAGCACAATTTCTCATGTTAAAATGACATTACTTGCC
Organism: Lepidium sativum; assembly: GCA_023374145.1. NCBI lineage: Eukaryota > Viridiplantae > Streptophyta > Magnoliopsida > Brassicales > Brassicaceae > Lepidium > Lepidium sativum. The sequence continues at coordinate 42,056 of JAKUCM010002714.1, read as the reverse complement.
TTGAACCTAGCTAAAAGAGATCACATGTGTAGAAGGATCGTATGAACATGGCTAGTTGTTAGGATCAAGCTCGACTTCATAACACAACCAAAGTAGTTCTTTACGGATTCACTAATAGATATAGCTTATAGACTAAGGCAAAATATTTATATTTTGTGACCTATAAGGTCACTCTATGTTGGCTTAGCACACTTTCTGTTGTAAAAATGACATTACGTCGCCATGAACTAAGATAAAAGAGATCCCATGTGTAGAAGGATCGTATGAACATGGCTAGACGTTAACATCAAGCTCGACTTCATAACTCAACCAAAGTAATTTCTGACGGGTTCACCAATAGACATAGTTTATATATTAAGGTAAAATGGTAAGGTTGCGACCTATGATACCACTCTAAGTTGGCTTAGCACAATTTCTCATGTTAAAATGACATTACTTGCCTTAAACCTAGCTAAAAGAGATCACATGTGTAGAAGGATCGTATGAACATGGCTAGTTGTTAGGATCAAGCTCGACTTCATAACACAACCAAAGTAGTTCTTTACAGATTCACTAATAGATATAGCTTATAGACTAAGGCAAAATATTTATATTTTGTGACCTATAAGGTCACTCTATGTTGGCTTAGCACACTTTCTGTTGTAAAAATGACATTACGTCGCCATGAACTAAGATAAATGAGATCCCATGTGTAGAAGGATCGTATGAACATGGCTAGACGTTAACATCAAGCTCGATCCAATTGGAGGGATCCTTCCTTAGCCTCTGACTCCTTCTTAGAGGTATAAGAGCTGGCTCAGTCATATCAATGTTTTCCAGTCCACCTGAACCATGTTGTGCTAGTTCTTCTCCATCATCAATGATTTGTTCTTCCAAAGGAGGGACCTCAACATCATTTGGCAAGTCAGACCCTTGAATTGGAGCCTCAACATCATTGAATGAATCAGAAATGTGTGTTGATTCGCTTGTGGCCCTGTTTTGCTCTGCACTCGATAGAGTGTTGTTCGAGTGCATTGTCCGAGTTTCCTGACATTCCTCAGCACTTGATCTTGTACTGCTCAGGTGGCTGATCGAGTCTCCAATTCCAAGTTTCTCCAAGATCATTCTAAGACTCCTTGCACGATCTGAAGTGTTTTGGGTAAGATCTTGAAGGTTGGACCAGTCTTTATCTTCATAAAACCCATTTCCTTCTATGAACTTCACCTCTCTAGATACCATCACTTTCCTTGTTTCTGGTACATAACACTTGTACCCCTTTTGGGTTATTGAGTACCCAATGAACATGTCTTTAACACTCTTGGCCTCAAGTTTGTTCCTTTGTTCTCCTGGAATAAGAACAAAGCACACACAACCGAATACACGTAAGTGATGAATTGATGGTTTAGTTTTGGTTAATACCTCAAATGGAGACACATCATTCAGCACTCTAGTTGGAATTCGGTTGATAAGGTAACAAGCTGCCACAACAGCATCACTCCAAAACCTCTTAGGAACATTGTTATGGAACATCATAGACCTAGCCACTTCCATGAGGTGTCTATTTTTCCTTTCAGCAACTCCATTTTGCTGAGGAGTGTATGGACAAGTAGTTTGATGAACTATTCCATGTGTTGCAAGAATTTGTTTAAATGCATGGCTTGTATACTCTCCTCCATTGTCAGTCCTTAGGATCTTAATATTTGCACTATATTGATTGAAAACATAGTTTTGAAAGTTAGTAAATGCTTCAAAGACTCGATCTTTACTAGGTAGCAAAGTTAACCAAGTAAATTTCGATTTTTCATCAATAAAAGTGACAAAATATTTATGACTTTCCCTAGAAACACAAGGAGAAGACCACACATCAGAATGAACAAGATCAAAACAATTCTCATAAATAGTTGAAGACTTAGGGAACACGGATTTACAATGTTTCCCAAGTATACAAGCTTCACAATTGTCATTCTTAAAAGAAACATTAGGTAACAATAAGTTCAAAGCACGAGAATGTGGATGTCCTAAACGAGCATGCCACAACATATCATCATTCAAACTACTACTAGAACCAACAGAAACATATGAACTAGCTGAACACGAATTAAACGATAGATTTGGACAATTTTCAGTCTTCTCTAGCAAGTATAGCCCATCCTTGCTAGCTCCTTCTCCAAGAACTTGACCACTTTTAATATCCTGAAAGCAAACCTTGTTAGGATAGAAAATAGCTTTGCAATTCAAATCACAAACAGCTTTATGAACACTAAGTAAATTAAACTTAAAACTTGGCATAAACAAGGCCTTAGATTCTTTGTTAAACAACCTAAGATCACCAACACCCTTAATAGGAACCTTTTTACCATTTGCAATGCTAACACATCCTACAGCTGGTTTCAAGTTCTTAAGCAAGTTCTCATTCCTAATCATATGATGGCTTGCACCTGAATCTACCACCAATGATTTAGCAATTTTAGAAACATAAAATGAGTTACCAGACTCCTTTAGAGCATTGATGGATTTTATTAGCTCCTCAAGGTCAGCTTTCCTCACATAATCATTTTGGACTGCCACCATGGCTGTCCCATTAGGTACTTGAGAAGATGAACCAGAACCTGCGTCAGCCACCACCTCCTTACTAGCAACATTAGCTCTTGGATTTTCCCATTTGCTTTGCTTGAGGTGAGGATGGAGAGTCCAGCAACGATCCTTGGTGTGCCCTTTACGCTTGCAATGCTCACACACAAACACCTTCTTATCCTCAGGTCTGTATGATGTCTTGTTAGCCATAGCAAGCTCTCCATTACCATCAAGAAGAGTCCTTGATCCTTGCTCTCTTTGAATAAGGCCACACACTTCTTCAAGGTTTGGAAGCTTGTCTTGCCTCAAGAGATGTCGAGTCAAGTCACCATAAGCTGGGTTTAAGTTCATCAAACATCCAAATACCTTGTCTTGCTCTAGCCGTTCACTCAGCACAATTGGATCCACCGTTGGAGGCCTAAGCATTTCCTGCTCAGCCCAAAGAGACCTATACTTCCCAAACCATTGAGTAAATTCCATATCCTCTTGGCTGAGGGCATTTATATCGCCTTCCTTACCTCATAGATTCGGCTGAGGTTAGAGAGATTCCCATACACCTTCTTGAGAGTGTCCCACAAGTGCTTAGCACTCTCACAATAGGAATAAGCTTCATGGATGTGTGGGTCAAGAGAGCTTTGAATGATTACAAGAGCAATCTGGTCATCTTGGTACCATTTTGCCTTTACCTCATCAGCAGCCACCACCACACTAGCTTCACCTTCCTTTTCCTTACCAACAGATTGGGCTATCCTCTTTGGAGCATCACCCTCAATGTGTGCCCAAAGTCCACGGCCACTCAACACAGATTTAACAGTCCTAGACCACAGCAAATAGTTAACTCCCTTAAGAGTAACATGAACAGAAAGAGGCTTGTAGTTCTCCATCAGATCTGAGCAAACAGAGAAAGAAACAAAAAAAAAAAAAAAAAACCAGAACTTTTGGGAGAAAGGACGAGATCTGGGTGAAATGGGGAGATTAATGAGTGTAAAAACTTGCCAAGAAGGAAGCTTGCTCTGATACCATGTAAGATTTAGCAAATAAAGAGAGATTGTAGAGATTTAGAGAGAAATGGAGAAGATAATGAGTTTCAGATCTGAAATTGAGAGAGAGAGGAGAGAATGGTGGCTGAAGAGAGAGATTTTATTATCTCTTAACACTTTACAAAGATATAAATACAACCTATATATAGACAAGAAAAGAAAACCCTAGTTCTATACAAGACAAAATAAGAGTCTTATTGACTAACTTATTCTCCACATGTGATCTTATCCATAAGCTCCAACGGTCATGAGGAGGATGACCCTAATCTTGCACATCACCGTAAGTGACCCTAATTTTGCACATCACCAAAACTTCTTCTCTCGACTTCTTATGACAATATGTGATTTTCGGTGACCCTATTTTTGCACGGTGATAATATTCCGGTGACCCTATTTTTGCACGGTGATAATATTCATGGAACCCTTATTTTGCACAGTTTAACACATGGCTAGTTGTTAGGATCAAGCTCGACTTCATAACACAACCAAAGTAGTTCATTACGGGTTCACTAATAGATATAGCTTATAGACTAAGGCAAAATATATATTTTATGACCTATAAGGCCACTCTATGTTGGCTTAGCACACTTTCTGTTGTAAAAATGACATTACGTCATGATGTGATCGTGAGTAGCATAGAAGCTAAGGAACCAGAGCTGGTAGGACCAATCACGCGTTCGAGAGCTAAGGAGTTGGCTAAGGAAGCTCACTCGCTTATGACTGAAGGATCGTTCTCGCCACCAGCTATGCAAGTCTTCAACATCTCCAACTTGAAGGCTTCTCCTGGTAATGATAACTAGGTAACTTAGGTGAGGAAGTCTGTACTCTTTTTCCCATAGAGAGTTTTGTCCCAATTGGGTTTTCTTTCATGGTTTTTAATGAGGCAGATGGAATCACTACGGCGAGTTATTTAGAAGTCTTACCATTAGGAGAATAATGTACAAACCAATCTGGTTTTGTACTTAGTAGATTTTGAGGTGCACCATTAGGGGACGCCTCGTTGTTTTTATTTAAACGCTTTGCTGTTTTTTATAAGTTTCAAACTACATGTTGTTTTTGTTTAGAACTACATGTTGTTTTGGTTCTAGGGTTATATTTAAACCCCAGAACTTGCTGTAAACTTCTTCAGAGTATTATCATTGAAAAAGACTTCTTATTGAGTTTTCCATGCTCTCAAGCCACGGTTCTGGAAATTCTAGAGCCTGAATCTCCCATCACGTTGTGAGCCAAGAGATTATTGGCCAAGCATCCTCACTAGGCCACACCAACAAAATCCCAGAGGCCTAGTGACATTTATCCTTAGGAAGATCGGAAGACGCGCATCACTTCGGTTGGGCGCGACTTCGGGAAAAAGAGAAGCCGTGAGACGCAAGGCGTGAAGACGTAGGGCGCAAGGCAATGAGACTTGGGAAGCAAGGTGTGAGGCGACCGTTAGATGGAGAGGGTGTATGGGTCTTCCCCAACGGTCAAAGTGGTCCCGGGAATATGACCGTTGGGCGCGTGCAGCTTCAGAGTGGTCCCGGCTGGACGCGTGAAGAGCAGGTGGTCCCCTCCAGCCGCCAACGACCTCAGGTGGTCCCCTCCAGCTTCCAGCGACTTCTTCTCTCTTCTCTTCTTCTCCTTTGCGATTTTTCTGTTTATTTAAGAGGAACAATTGTATCTTTTAGGATCTATGGAGTTTTAATGGAAGCTCTCTTCATATTCTCTCAAAACACTCTCCAATCTCTTATTCTCTAAAGTTTTCGCATTGTGTACTCAAACTCACATGGTATCAGAGCAGTAATATCCTCTCACTATGCTTCCATTAATCTCTTTTCATCACTCTCTGTTTTTCTTCTCTATTGTTTAGTCCTTGAAATTCAAAACTCGCCGTGGAAAGCTTGGGTTCTACCTCCGGGGCGCATCCTCCTTGCGGCTCTTCTCAAAGTTTTGAAGAAAAAGGCTATCTTTGAGTCCTATATACAGAAAAGCTGGGATCTTTGGTGAGCTTTGGCATCAAAAGAGTAAGCTTTTCTCATTCAAACTCAAGGAAATCTCGAAATCTCTCTTGTGAAGCCTTACCGGAAGCGTGAAAGGGAAAAGGTCAAGTCTTTTCTCTCTTCTTGAAGTGGTGCTCTCTGGTGTTCTTAAGAGAAGACTTTTAGTCTCTCCTGTTCGTGATTTCAAGAAAGCTTCAACTTTTTAAGCCTCTCTTTGGGTCATTTCTCAGCCGGCACAAAAAAAGGTGTAATCTTTTCTTCTCAAAATGGATCCAAGTAAACTACAAGTGGTTCCTATTATGCTTAAAGGGCCGAATTACTTGCTGTGGGCTAGAGCTGCAAAGACTACCATCTGCACAAAGAAAGGCTATTGGAGTCATATAGTCAAAGATAGACCCTTAAAGAAGTCCACATCAAGTGAAGAAGATGAGGAAGTGCTTGATGAGGATGATGATTGGTTCCTCATGGATCAATCGGTCAAATCTATCATCTTGGGATCACTAGACAAACCCATATTAGAAGCCTACTACTACTGTGAGACAGCTAAAGACTTATGGGAATCCTTGAAGAAAGTATATGGTAATATTTCAAGTCTTACTCGGGTTTTTGAAGTTAAGAAGGAATTGAGTAGTCTTTATCAAGATGACATGGAATTTACGGAATACTTTGGTAGATTTAGATCTTTGTGGGCTGAGATGGATATGCTTAGACCAATGACATTGGAGCCTAAGGTAATTATGAGTAGAAGTGAAGAGGATAAAGTTCTCGGTTTGATGATGAATCTCAATCCATGTTACACGGATCTTGTTAAACATATCTTGAGGACTGCGGCTACTACTCATTCACTTCCTAGTCTTGAAGAAGTTTGTGCTCAAATCCAGAAGGAACAAGGGTCTATTGGTCTATTGGAAAGAAAGGGAAGTTCGGGTCTAATAATTGCCAACAAAGCTCAAGTTAAGACCGAAGATAAGAAGAGGCTAATATGTGAGCATTGTAAGAAGAAAGGTCATGCCAAAGATAAGTGCTGGATTCTTCACCCACACCTTAAGCCAGCCAAGTTCAAAGAAGCAAGGGCTAACCTCACTCAAGAGAAGTCGGATGAACCAAATCAATTGTCTCTAGCTCCTTTCTCTTCGGGTTCATCCTCTTTGGCTGGACAGCAAGAACAAGGAATTGCTGCCTCATCTTCTTTCCAAGGAGAGGTGATTAAGAAGGCAGACTTGGAAGCTCTTATTCAATCCCTTAAGTCCCTAAGGGATTCTGGTATTTGTCTCTTCTCACATTCCTTATTTAAGCCGATTATCATTGACTCGGGAGCCTCTCACCACATGATTAGTGATAGGGGGCTAATTAGTGATATTGAACCAGCTTTAGGGAGTGTGGTAATTGCTAATGGAGCTAAGGTATCGGTTAGGGGTGTAGGGAATTTAGGCTTACTTAACAAGAAAATGAAAGCTTTCTTTATGCCCGGTTTCTCCTCAAACTTGTTATCGGTTAGGAAAGTGGTAAATGATCTAAATTGTTATGTTATCTTTGGTCCTAATAGTGTTAAGTTTCAGGATATTAAGACTGGGAGCATGATCGGAGAAGGCAGAATCCAAGATGGATTGTACATCCTTGAAGATTCTAAGATGTTTTCTAAGTTTTATAACACTAATGTTGGTTTTTCGAATTCGGCTATTGGCTTGAAACCCTCTGTTTGGCATGCAAGGGCTGGCCACCCTCATTTTCGTGCTTTGAACCTTATGTTACCTCAATTATCCTTTGAAAATTTTAGTGATTGTGAAGCTTGCATATTAGGAAAACATTGCAAAACGGTTTATCCCTTATCATCAACCATTTATGATAATTGCTTTGATCTAGTTCATTCCGATGTATGGACTTCACCGTGCATATCTAGGGATAGACATAGATACTTTGTGACATTTATTGATGAGAAGTCAAAATACACATGGATAACCTTGATGCCATCGAAGGATAAAGTGTTTGATGCATTTAAAAATTTCGAAGCTTATATCACTAATCACTTTAATGCTAAATTGAAGGTATTACGAACGGATAATGGTGGTGAATATATGAGTCGTGTGTTCCAAGAACACCTTGCCAAACAAGGAATCCTTCACCAAACAAGTTGTCCTTATAATCCGCAACAAAATGGTGTAGCCGAACGTAAAAATCGACATCTAATGGAAATAACCCGAGCAATTATGTTTCATATGCACGTTCCAAAACATTTTTGGGGAGATGCTGTCATGACAGCATGCTATTTGATTAATCGAACCCCTACCAAGATTCTTCGGGATGTGTCTCCATTTAAGGTACTTAACAAAACTGAACCACATTTAGATCACTTACGTGTATTTGGGTGTCTTTGTTTTGTCTTAGTTCCCGGAGATCTTCGCAACAAGCTTGAAGCCAAAAGTAAACGGTGTATGTTTATTGGCTATTCTCCGACACAAAAAGGCTATAAGTGTTATGACCCGGAGTCAAGAAGAGTGTATGTGTCTCGTGATGTCAAATTCTTGGAAGATAGAGGATTGTATGATGCTACTACGTGGGATGACCTTCAGGACTTGTCCGAGCCAAATCTGGACCGAGCCGCCAGCTTGCGGCTTCTCCTCCAACATTTAGGTCTCTCTCGGGAAACGGATGCTGCACCCGCTGGGACGCGTCCTTCGAGCTCACAGTCTCCGCATCGATCCGTGCCTTCCGATACCGAGACACATACCCATGCTGTTCCCGACTCGACTCATAGTCCTTCTGCTAATGCTCCGGACGCATCCTACCCAACGTCTCCTCCAGTTCCGACTGTCAATCCGGCCGAGGACTCTAACTCGACCGCGTATACCGATCGGCCTGTGACTTCCGAGACGTCGGGCTTGCATGATGATGGGTCTGTTCTGGTTCGTGATTCTCAGCCCATTCAACCACTTCGTCGTAGTACAAGGGTGCGTAAGGATCCTTCACGATGGGTAGAAACACGGACATACTACAATGCCTTTGCAATAGCTCATCCAACTCAAGCGGTATTCTCTATGAACCTTGTACCATCTCAGTTTAAAGCTTTTCTTGGGAAGATTGAGCTGGATCAGGTACCCAAGACATTTGCTGAAGCTAGTCAAAACCCTGCCTGGATGGAGGCGGTGAATGCTGAAGCCGCCGCAATGGATGTCAATAACACATGGGCTGAGGCTGAACTTCCTCCGGGAAAGAAAGCCGTCTCTTGCAAATGGGTCTTTACCATTAAGTATAAGGCTAATGGAGAGATTGAACGCTACAAGGCACGTCTTGTTGCACGCGGCTTTACTCAAACCTACGGGAAGGATTATACAGACACCTTTGCTCCGGTTGCCAAGCTTCATACGGTAAGGGTTGTGCTTTCCTTAGCTACTAATCTATCTTGGGATTTATGGCAGATGGATGTCAAGAACGCTTTCCTTCAAGGAGAGCTTGAGGAGGAAGTGTATATGACTCCACCGCCGGGACTTGAGTCTAGGTTTGATCCAGGAAAGGTTCTCCGGCTTAGGAAAGCCATCTATGGGCTGAAGCAATCTCCAAGAGCTTGGTATCATAAACTGAGCCATACCCTTCGTGATCGTGGTTTTGTAAAGTCTGAAGCCGATCACACTTTGTTCACCTTCCGGCGGAATCAAGGACTTGTGGTTGTGCTCATTTATGTGGATGACCTTATCATCACCGGCGATGATAAGGAAGGTATCTCCCAAACTAAGTCTTATCTTCATTCTGTTTTTGACATCAAAGACTTGGGGGAGTTGACGTACTTTCTAGGGATTGAGATTTGTCGTTTCTCGGACGGCTTATTTCTCTCTCAACGAAAGTACACTTTAGATTTGTTGTGTGAGACAGGAATGGAGACTTCTAAGTCTGTCAAAACACCGATTGATGATGGTTACAAGGCTCATCGAGAGGGGGAGAATGCGGCTGAGCCATATGAGGATCCAATGCTGTACAGGCGACTTGTAGGTAAGCTTATTTACCTTACCATAACTCGTCCTGACCTCTGTTTTGCAGTAAACCAAGTCAGTCAGTACATGCAAACTCCCACAAAGCATCATTGGTCAATGCTTGAGCGCATCCTTCGGTACCTAAGAGGGAGTTCCAGCCAAGGCATTTGGATGGGTAAGCATAATAGTACTACAATATCTGGATATTGTGATGCTGATTGGGCAGGTGATAGGAACGATAGGAAGTCTACTACTGGTTTTTGCACATTCATTGGAGGGAACTTGGTGACTTGGAAGACCAAGAAGCAAAAGGTGGTGGCTTGCTCTACCGCAGAAGCAGAATACCGAGCAATGAGGAAACTAACGGATGAGTTGGTATGGCTCCGGAGTATTCTCAAAGATCTAGGGTATGACACCAATGAACCGACCATAATGCATTGCGACAATCAAGCAGCGATTCACATAGCCAACAACTCAGTCTTTCATGAGAGGACCAAGAGTATTGAAGTAGACTGCCACAAAGTTCGGGAACGCATAGCTCAGGGAGTGACCCTTCCGTGTTACACACCAAGTGGAGACCAATTGGCAGACATCTTCACCAAGGCAGCAAGCTCCAAGGTTTGCAACCATATTTATGGCAAACTTGGACTTGTAAGCCTTGACTGCCCTTGACCTCATGTCTCCTAACCTCAAAGTATACATGCTCTTTTTCCCTCATAAAGGTTTTGTCCCAATGGGTTTTCCTTTGTGAGGTTTTTACCGAGGTGTATGCTTTGGGGTTTCCAAGCTAAGTCTCTATTACATTGCGGCTTAGCTTGAGGGGGAGTATTGGCCAAGCATCCTCACTAGGCCACACCAACAAAATCCCAGAGGCCTAGTGACATTTATCCTTAGGAAGATCGGAAGACGCGCATCACTTCGGTTGGGCGCGACTTCGGGAAAAAGAGAAGCCGTGAGACGCAAGGCGTGAAGACGTAGGGCGCAAGGCAATGAGACTTGGGAAGCAAGGTGTGAGGCGACCGTTAGATGGAGAGGGTGTATGGGTCTTCCCCAACGGTCAAAGTGGTCCCGGGAATATGACCGTTGGGCGCGTGCAGCTTCAGAGTGGTCCCGGCTGGACGCGTGAAGAGCAGGTGGTCCCCTCCAGCCGCCAACGACCTCAGGTGGTCCCCTCCAGCTTCCAGCGACTTCTTCTCTCTTCTCTTCTTCTCCTTTGCGATTTTTCTGTTTATTTAAGAGGAACAATTGTATCTTTTAGGATCTATGGAGTTTTAATGGAAGCTCTCTTCATATTCTCTCAAAACACTCTCCAATCTCTTATTCTCTAAAGTTTTCGCATTGTGTACTCAAACTCACAGAGATTCTTCACTAATTCATCTAATCACAGAAATCTATCCATTCTATCACTTCATCTTCGTCACCTACAAGTTTCCATCACGTCCTTATCCTAGTCCATTCCGCCAAAACATCCATCAGTTCTATTGTTTCTCAACGAGTTTGCCATCGTATCTCAGAAACCCCACGATCAATTCCACTCAAAACTTACCAGCACGTTCCTCACACTCCAATCTATCCGCTGCTCAATTTTCATTCGATTCCGAGTTCTCTAGCCCCGATTTTCAGAGTTCTATCCTAGGGAAAATCACATCAAGTGGTATCAGAGCCAACTCTGTGCCAAGGCTGAGAAAATCTCTAACCCTAATCTCTCTTTCTCTTGTTATTTTTGTTCTCATTCATTGTTAGGGTTTAGATTTGTTTTCCTGATTGAATTAGGATTAGGTTTCGTTTCCTGATTGAATTAGGATTAGTTTTGAGTTTTCCTATTAGAATTAGGATTAGTTTCTATTTTTCTATTAGAATTAGGATTAGGTTTTGAGTTTTCCTATTAGCATTAGGATTAGCTTCTGTTTTCCTATTAGAATTAGGATTAGGTTTTCTGTTTTCCTGTTAGAATTAGGATTAGTTTAGGAATCATATTCCTACTAGGATTAGGAAAAGAATTTTCGTTTTTTTTAGGCTTTTATTTCCTTTCTTTTCGTCTTAGAACTAGTTACTGTGAGTTGTTTTGACTTCCTTTCAGGTACAATGGAGCTTTCAGCTGAAGCTATGGAAGCTCTAAGCAAAGCCATGGCTCAGCAAATCAAAGAAGCCAATCAAGCAATAGCTTCTCAACTCTTTCAGAAATTAGAGCAGCTTGATAGCAAGTTTGAGAACCGATTCAAAGAGCTAAAGAATGATCAAAGTGCTACCGAGCCAGAATCATCAGAGCCTCCTAGTCCTAATGAAGCAATCAGGATTGCTAAAGGAAAGGCACACGTGGGTTCTTCTTCTAGACAGCAGAGAGTTAGACGCCTTAAATCACCAATTAGGGACAGAGAAACAGTTGGTCATCAAAGGAGAAGCTCACAGCCACAAAGACGGTCTGATTATGTTGCTGGACATAGGATTTATGTTGAAACAGATAGTGAGCATTCAGAAGAAGGTGAGAGATCAGAATATAGTGGTGAAACGTTAAGGAGACCCAGAAACAGAGGCAATGCACGAGATTATGATCCCTTGAGACAGCAGCTGAATCATATCAAGATTCAATTTCCTCCTTTCCACGGTAGTAATGATCCAGAAGCTTACCTTGATTGGGAGAGGAAGATGGAATCGAATTTTTTGGTTCAAGGGACATATGAGCTTAATAAGGTGAAGATAGCTATATCTGAATTCAATGGCTATGCACTCTTGTGGTGGGAACAGTTGGGACTTGTCAGAGATAGACAAAGAGAGCCTCCAATTACCACTTGGACAGAACTAGTTGTGCACATGAGAAGAAAATTTGTGCCTGCCCATTATCAGAGAGAGATGCTTAGCAAGTTAAGACGCCTTGTACAAGGCACCAAATCAGTTCGTGATTACTATCAAGAGTTGGAGACACTTATGATCAGAACTGATTTGAGGGAGAGTGAGGATATGGTGATGTCACGTTTTCTTGGGGGATTGAACAGAGAGTTGCAAGATAAGGTAGAGTTGCAGAATTATGAAGATGTGCAAGAGATGGTGCACAAAGCTGAGTTGATAGAAGCACAACTTAAGAGGAGAATTGGCAGGTCTACTTTCACTTCTAGTATCCCTAAGCCAAGAGAATTCACCAAATCAGCTCCAATCAAAGATAATAGACCCGCAGCCTCTGTAGTGAAAGAAGAGGTCAAAACAGAACTTAAAACCAGAAGTGGCACTTCTAATAGCAATGTCAGATGCTTCAAGTGTCAAGGAATGGGACACTACTCCAGAGATTGTCCTAATAAGAAGATGTTTCTATTGAGAGAAGGAGGAGAGATTGTGCCTCAGGATAGCTCAGAAAGTGAGGTAGAGGACGATTTGGAGGAGGAAGAAGCAGCTGCAGCAGTTGGAGAGTTACTTTTTGCACGCAGAGCATTGAGCATTCAGGTTCATCCAGATGATAAGGAACAGCGTGAGAATCTCTTCCACACCAGATGTGTAGTTGAGGATAAGGTTTGCACCTTGATTGTTGATGGAGGCAGCTGCACCAATGCCGCCAGTGAGGAGATGGTGAAGAAGCTTAATCTTAAGACTACTTCACATCCTAAACCGTATCAGCTGCAGTGGTTAGACAACAAGGGTGCTGTAACCGTTTCTCAGCAAGTACTCATCAAGTTGGCGATTGGGAAGTATGAAGATGAGTTGCTGTGTGATGTTGTGCCAATGAGGTCTAGTCACGTTCTGTTAGGCAGACCATGGCAGTATGATAGGCGTGTGATGCATGATGGGTACACAAACAAGCAGGTGTTTGAGTACAAGGGACGAAAAATCACTCTTCTTCCACTCACACCAGCTGAAATCTACAAGGATCAGATGCATATGAACAGAAAGGAGAAGGAGAAAGTGTCAAATGCATTGTACATCAATCACAGTGAGTTTAACAAGCTGTTTGATCCAGAAATGACTACTTTTATGTTTGTGTACAAGGAGACATTGGCGTGTACTAAACCTTCACACGAGCTTCCACATGAGATGATTCAGATCATAGACGAGTATGAGGACGTTTTTCCTAAAGAGATACCACCAGGATTGCCTCCAATTCGTGGAATTGAGCATCAGATTGATTTAGTGTCTGGTTCTGTGTTGCCAAACAACCCAGCTTACAAAACTAATCCAGTTGCGACTAAAGAGCTTCAAAAGCAAGTAGAGGAGCTGATGCATAAGGGACATATCAGAGAGAGTTTAAGTCCATGTGCTGTGCCTGTGTTGCTAGTTCCAAAGAAAGATGGAACATGGAGGATGTGTGTAGATTGCAGAGCTATCAACAACATCACAGTGAAGTACATACATCCGATTCCAAGACTTGATGACATGCTGGATGAGTTATGTGGATCCACCATCTTATCTAAAATCAATTTGAAGAGTGGTTACCACCAGATCAGAATGAGGGAAGGGGATGAGTGGAAGACTGCATTCAAGACCAAGCGAGGCTTATATGAGTGGCTGGTTATGCCGTTTGGTCTCACAAATGCTCCTAGCACGTTCATGCGTCTCATGAATCACACTCTCAGACTATTCATTGGACTGTTTGTAGTACTCTACTTTGATGATATACTCATCTACAGCAATGTTTTGGGAGAGCATTTAGAGCACATCCGCAGGGTTCTAGATATTCTTCGCTCTCAATCTCTCTTTGCTAATTATTCTAAATGTTTATTCTGTACTACTGAGGTTTTTTAGGCTTTGTTGTTAGTGCAGATGGAGTTACAGTAGATGATGAGAAGATCAAAGCAATCAGAGATTGGCCAACACCTAAAAACGTTGGAGAAGTCAGGAGCTTTCATGGATTAGCTGGCTTCTACAGGAGATTTGTCAAGGACTTCAGCACCATTGCAGCACCACTAACAGAAGTCATTAAGAAGGACGTTGGATACAGATGGGAAACAGCTCAAGAAAAGGCGTTTTCAGCCTTGAAAGAGAAGCTTATCAATTCTCCACTCTTAGTACTTTCTGATTTTATGAAAACATTTGAAATCGTTTATGGCTTTAATCCTCAGTCACCTCTAGACTTGATCCCTTTGCCTTTAAGTGTGAAATGTAGTTTAGATGGAAACGAAAAGGCTGATCAGGTGAGGAAAATACACGCTAAAGCTAAGGAGAATATAGAGAAGAAGACAGAGCAATATGAGAAGTATGCAAACAAGGGCCGGAAGGAGCTGATCTTGGAAGAAGGAGATTTGGTGTGGATTCACCTAAGGAAAGATCGATTTCCAGAAGAGAGGAAGAGCAAGCTTCAGCCACGAGTTGATGGACCATTCGAAGTCGTGAGGAGGATCAACAACAACGCCTATCAGATTGATCTCCAAGGTAAGTATAACATATCTCCAACGTTCAATGTTTCTGACTTGCTTCCATATGTTGCAGATTCGGATTTGAGGACAAATCCTTTTGAAGAGGGAGAGGATGATGTGATCGTGAGTAGCATAGAAGCTAAGGAACCAGAGCTGGTAGGACCAATCACGCGTTCGAGAGCTAAGGAGTTGGCTAAGGAAGCTCACTCGCTTATGACTGAAGGATCGTTCTCGCCACCAGCTATGCAAGTCTTCAACATCTCCAACTTGAAGGCTTCTCCTGGTAATGATAACTAGGTAACTTAGGTGAGGAAGTCTGTACTCTTTTTCCCATAGAGAGTTTTGTCCCAATTGGGTTTTCTTTCATGGTTTTTAATGAGGCAGATGGAATCACTACGGCGAGTTATTTAGAAGTCTTACCATTAGGAGAATAATGTACAAACCAATCTGGTTTTGTACTTAGTAGATTTTGAGGTGCACCATTAGGGGACGCCTCGTTGTTTTTATTTAAACGCTTTGCTGTTTTTTATAAGTTTCAAACTACATGTTGTTTTTGTTTAGAACTACATGTTGTTTTGGTTCTAGGGTTATATTTAAACCCCAGAACTTGCTGTAAACTTCTTCAGAGTATTATCATTGAAAAAGACTTCTTATTGAGTTTTCCATGCTCTCAAGCCACGGTTCTGGAAATTCTAGAGCCTGAATCTCCCATCACGTTGTGAGCCAAGAGATTCTTCACTAATTCATCTAATCACAGAAATCTATCCATTCTATCACTTCATCTTCGTCACCTACAAGTTTCCATCACGTCCTTATCCTAGTCCATTCCGCCAAAACATCCATCAGTTCTATTGTTTCTCAACGAGTTTGCCATCGTATCTCAGAAACCCCACGATCAATTCCACTCAAAACTTACCAGCACGTTCCTCACACTCCAATCTATCCGCTGCTCAATTTTC
Organism: Lepidium sativum; assembly: GCA_023374145.1. Classification (NCBI taxonomy): domain Eukaryota; kingdom Viridiplantae; phylum Streptophyta; class Magnoliopsida; order Brassicales; family Brassicaceae; genus Lepidium; species Lepidium sativum. The sequence goes on along the minus strand of JAKUCM010002714.1, from coordinate 26,221 downwards.
ATTCGATTCCGAGTTCTCTAGCCCCGATTTTCAGAGTTCTATCCTAGGGAAAATCACATCACGTCACCATGAACTAAGCTAAAAGAGATCCCATGAGTAGAAGGATCGTATGAACATGGCTAGACGTTAACATCAAGCTCGACTTCATAACTCAATTAAAGTAATTTCTGACGGGTTCACCAATAGACATAGTTTATATATTAAGGTAAAATGGTAAGGTTGCGACCTATGATACCACTCTAAGTTGGCTTCGCACAATTTCTCATGTTAAAATGACATTACTTGCCTTAAACCTAGCTAAAAGAGATCACATGTTAGAAGGATCGTATGAACATGGCTAGTTGTTAGGATCAAGATCAACTTCATAACACAACCAAAGTAGTTCATTACGGATTCAGTAATAGATATAGCTTATAGACTAAAGCAAAATATTTATATTTTGTGACCTATAAGGCCACTCTATTATGGCTTAGCACACTTTCTGTTGTAAAAATGACATTACGTCGCCATGAACTAAGATAAAAGAGATCCCATGTGTAGAAGGATCGTATGAACATGGCTAGACGTTAACATCAAGCTCGACTTCATAACTCAACCAAAGTAATTTCTGACGAGTTCACCAATATACATAGTTTATATAGTAAGGTAAAATGGTAAGGTTGCGACCTATGATACAACTCTAAGTTTGCTTAGCACAATTTCTCATGTTAAAATGACATTACTTCCCTTGAACCTAGCTAAAAGAGATCACATGTGTAGAAGGATCGTATGAACATGGCTAGTTGTTAGGATCAAGCTCGACTTCATAACACAACCAAAGTAGTTCATTACAGCTTCACTAATAGACATAGCTTATAGACTAAGGCAAAATATATATTTTGTGACCTATAAGGCCACTCTAAGTTAGCTTAGCACACTTTCTGTTGTAAAAATGACATTACGTCACCATGAACTAAGCTAAAAGAGATCCCTTGAGTAGAAGGATCGTATGAACATGGCTAGACGTTAACAGCAAGCTCGACTTCATAACTCAACCAAAGTAATTTCTGACGGGTTCACCAATAGACATAGTTTATATAGTAAGGTAAAATGGTAAGGTTGCGACCTATGATACCACTCTAAGTTGGCTTAGCACAATTTCTCATGTTAAAATGACATTACTTGCCTTGAACCTAGCTAAAAGAGATCACATGTGTAGAAAGATCGTATGAACATGGCTAGTTGTTAGGATCAAGCTCGACTTCATAACACAACCAAAGTAGTTCATTACAGCTTCACTAATAGACATAGCTTATAGACTAAGGCAAAATATAAATTTTGTGACCTATCAGGCCACTCTAAGTTGGCTTACCACTCTTTCTGTTGTAAAAATGACATTACGTCGCCATGAACTAAGATAAAAGAGATCCCATGTGTGTAAGGATCGTATGAACATTGCTAGACGTTAACATCAAGCTCGACTTCATAACTCAACCAAAGTAATTTCTGACGGGTTAACCAATAAACATAGTTTATATAGTAAGGTAAAATGGTAAGGTTGCGACCTATGATACCACTCTAAGGTTGCTTAGCACAATTTCTCATGTTAAAATGACATTACTTGCCTTGAACCTAGCTAAAAGAGATCACATGTGTAGAAGGATCGTATGAACATGGCTAGTTGTTAGGATCAAGCTCGACTTCATAACACAACCAAAGTAGTTCATTATAGCGTTTTAATAGACATAGCTTATAGACTATGGCAAAATATATATTTTGTGACCTATAAGGCCACTCTAAGTTAGCTTAGCACACTTTCTGTTGTAAAAATGACATTACATCACCATGAACTAAGCTAAAAGAGATCCCATGAGTAGAAGGATCGTATGAACATGGCTAGACGTTAACATCAAGCTCGACTTCATAACTCAACCAAAGTAATTTCTGACGGGTTAACCAATAGACATAGTTTATATAGTAAGGAAAAATGGTAAGGTTGCGACCTATGATACCACTGTAAGGTTGCTTAGCACAATTTCTCATGTTAAAATGACATTACTTGCCTTGAACCTAGCTAAAAGAGATCACATGTGTAGAAGGATCGTATGAACATGGCTAGTTGTTAGGATCAAGCTCGACTTCATAACACAACCAAAGTAGTTCATTATAGCGTTTTAATAGACATAGCTTATAGACTATGGCAAAATATATATTTTGTGACCTATAAGGCCACTCTAAGTTAGCTTAGCACACTTTCTGTTGTAAAAATGACATTACGTCACCATGAACTAAGCTAAAAGAGATCCCATGAGTAGAAGGATCGTATGAACATGGCTAGACGTTAACATCAAGCTCGACTTCATAACTCAATTAAAGTAATTTCTGACGGGTTCACCAATAGACATAGTTTATATATTAAGGTAAAATGGTAAGGTTGCGACCTATGATACCACTCTAAGTTGGCTTAGCACAATTTCTCATGTTAAAATGACATTACTTGCCTTAAACCTAGCTAAAAGAGATCACATGTGTAAAAGGATCGTATGAACATGGCTAGTTGTTAGGATCAAGCTCGACTTCATAACACAACCAAAGTAGTTCATTACGGCTTCACTAATAGACATAGCTTATAGACTAACGCAAAGTATAAATTTTGTGACCTATAAGGCCACTCTAAGTTGGCTTAGCACACTTTCTGTTGTAAAAACGACATTACGTCGCCATGAACTAAGCTAAAAGGGATCCCATGTGTAGAAGGATCGTGTGAACACTGATTGACGTTAACATCAAGCTCGACTTGATAACTCAACCAAAGTAATTTCTGACGGGTTCACCATTAGACATAGTTTATATATTAAGGTAAAATGGTAAGGTCGCGAACTATGATACCACTCAAAGTTGCCTTAGCACAATTTCTCATGTTAAAATGACATTACTTTCCTTGAACCTAGCTAAAAGAGATCACATGTGTAGAAGGATCGTATGAACATGGCTAATTGTTAGGATCAAGCTCGACTTTATAACACAACCAAAGTAGTGCCTTACGGGTTTACTAATAGACATAGCTTATAGACTAAGGCAAAATAGAAATGTTGTGACCTAGGAGGCCACTCTAAGTTGGCTTAGCACACTTTCTCTTGTAAAAATGACATTACGTCGCCATGAACTAAGCTAAAAGGGATCCCATGTGTAGAAGGATCGTATGAACATGGCTAGACGTTAACATCAAGCTCGACTTCATAACTACTCCAAAGTAATTTCTGATGGCTTCACCAATAGACATAGTTTATATAGTAAGGTAAAATGGTAAGGTTGCGACCTATGATACCACTCTAAGTTGGCTTAGCACAATTTCTCATGTTAAAATGACATTACTTGCCTTGAACCTAGCTAAAAGAGATCACATGTTTAGAAGGATCGTATGAACATGGCTAGTTGTTAGGATCAAGCTCGACTTCATAACACAACCAAAGTAGTTCATTACAGCTTCACTAATAGACATAGCTTATAGACTAAGGCAAAATATAAATTTTGTGTCCTATCAGGCCACTCTAAGTTGGCTTACCACTCTTTCTGTTGTAAAAATGACATTACGTCGCCATGAACTAAGATAAAAGAGATCCCATGTGTAGAAGGATTGTATGAACATTGCTACACGTTAACATCAAGCTCGACTTCATAACTCAACCAAAGTAATTTCTGACGGGTTCACCAATAGACATAGTTTATATAGTAAGGTAAAATGGTAAGGTTGCGACCTATGATACCACTCTAAGTTTGCTTAGCACAATTTCTCATGTTAAAATGACATTACTTCCCTTGAACCTAGCTAAAAGAGATCACATGTGTAGAAGGATCGTATGAACATGGCTAGTTGTTAGGATCAAGCTCGACTTCATAACACAACCAAAGTAGTTCATTACGGGTTCACTAATAGACATAGCTTATAGACTAAGGCAAAATATATATTTTGTGACCTATAAGGCCACTCTAAGTTAGCTTAGCACACTTTCTGTTGTAAAAATGACATTACGTCACCATGAACTAAGCTAAAAGAGATCCCATGAGTAGAAGGATCGTATGAACATGGCTAGACGTTAACATCAAGCTCGACTTCATAACTCAATTAAAGTAATTTCTGATGGGTTCACCAATAGACATAGTTTATATATTAAGGTAAAATGGTAAGGTTGCGACCTATGATACCACTCTAAGTTGGCTTAGCACAATTTCTCATGTTAAAATGACATTACTTGCCTTAAACCTAGCTAAAAGAGATCACATGTGTAGAAGGATCGTATGAACATGGCTAGTTGTTAGGATCAAGCTCGACTTCATAACACAACCAAAGTAGTTCATTACAGCTTCACTAATAGACATAGCTTATAGACTAAGGCAAAATATAAATTTTGTGACCTATCAGGCCACTCTATGTTGGCTTAGCACACTTTCTGTTGTAAAAATGACATTACGTCGCCATGAACTAAGATAAAAGAGATCCCATGTGTAGAAGGATAGTATGAACATGGCTAGACGTTAACATCAAGCTCGACTTCATAACTCAACCAAAGTAATTTCTGACGGGTTCACCAATAGACATAGTTTATATAGTAAGGTAAAATGGTAAGGTTGCGACCTATGATACCACTCTAAGGTTGCTTAGCACAATTTCTCATGTTAAAATGACATTACTTGCCTTGAACCTAGCTAAAAGAGATCACATGTGTAGAAGGATCGTATGAACATGGCTAGTTGTTAGGATCAAGCTCGACTTCATAACACAACCAAAGTAGTTCATTATAGCTTTTTAATAGACATAGCTTATAGACTAAGGCAAAATATATATTTTGTGACCTATAAGGCCACTCTAAGTTAGCTTAGCACACTTTCTATTGTAAAAATGACATTATGTCACCATGAACTAAGCTAAAAGAGATCCCTTGAGTAGAAGGATCGTATGAACATGGCTAGACGTTAACATCAAGCTCGACTTCATAACTCAATTAAAGTAATTTCTGACGGGTTCACCAATAGACATAGTTTATATATTAAGGTAAAATGGTAAGGTTGCGACCTATGATACCACTCTAAGTTGGCTTAGCACAATTTCTCATGTTAAAATGACATTACTTGCCTTAAACCTAGCTAAAAGAGATCACATGTGTAGAAGGATCGTATGAACATGGCTAGTTGTTAGGATCAAGCTCGACTTCATAACACAACAAAAATAGTTCATTACGGATTCACTAATAGATATAGTTTATAGACTAAGGCAAAATATTTATATTTTGTGACCTATAAGGCCACTCTAAGTTGGCTTAGCACACTTTCTGTTGTAAAAATGACATTACGTCGCCATGAACTAAGATAAAAGAGATCCCATGTGTAGAAGGATCGTATGAACATGGCTAGACGTTAACATCAAGCTCGACTTCATAACTCAACCAAAGTAATTTCTGACGGGTTCACCAATAGACATAGTTTATATAGTAAGGCAAAATGGTAAGGTTGCGACCTATGATACCACTCTAAGGTTGCTTAGCACAATTTCTCATGTTAAAATGACATTACTTGCCTTAAACCTAGCTAAAAGAGATCACATGTGTAAAAGGATCGTATGAACATGGCTAGTTGTTAGGATCAAGCTCGACTTCATAACACAACCAAAGTAGTTCATTACGGCTTCACTAATAGACATAGCTTATAGACTAACGCAAAGTATAAATTTTGTGACCTATAAGGCCACTCTAAGTTGGCTTAGCACACTTTCTGTTGTAAAAACGACATTACGTCGCCATGAACTAAGCTAAAAGGGATCCCATGTGTAGAAGGATCGTGTGAACACTGATTGACGTTAACATCAAGCTCGACTTGATAACTCAACCAAAGTAATTTCTGACGGGTTCACCATTAGACATAGTTTATATATTAAGGTAAAATGGTAAGGTCGCGAACTATGATACCAATCAAAGTTGCCTTAGCACAATTTCTCATGTTAAAATGACATTACTTTCCTTGAACCTAGCTAAAAGAGATCACATGTGTAGAAGGATCGTATGAACATGGCTAATTGTTAGGATCAAGCTCGACTTTATAACACAACCAAAGTAGTGCCTTACGGGTTTACTAATAGACATAGCTTATAGACTAAGGCAAAATAGAAATGTTTTGACCTATGAGGCCACTCTAAGTTGGCTTAGCACACTTTCTCTTGTAAAAATGACATTACGTCGCCATGAACTAAGCTAAAAGGGATCCCATGTGTAGAAGGATCGTATGAACATGGCTAGACGTTAACATCAAGCTCGACTTCATAACTACTCCAAAGTAATTTCTGATGGCTTCACCAATAGACATAGTTTATATAGTAAGGTAAAATGGTAAGGTTGCGACCTATGATACCACTCTAAGTTGGCTTAGTACAATTTCTCATGTTAAAATGACATTACTTGCCTTGAACCTAGCTAAAAGAGATCACATGTTTAGAAGGATCGTATGAACATGGCTAGTTGTTAGGATCAAGCTCGACTTCATAACACAACCAAAGTAGTTCATTACAGCTTCACTAATAGACATAGCTTATAGACTAAGGCAAAATATAAATTTTGTGTCCTATCAGGCCACTCTAAGTTGGCTTACCACTCTTTCTGTTGTAAAAATGACATTACGTCGCCATGAACTAAGATAAAAGAGATCCCATCTGTAGAAGGATTGTATGAACATTGCTACACGTTAACATCAAGCTCGACTTCATAACTCAACCAAAGTAATTTCTGACGGGTTCACCAATAGACATAGTTTATATAGTAAGGTAAAATGGTAAGGTTGCGACCTATGATAACACTCTAAGTTTGCTTAGCACAATTTCTCATGTTAAAATGACATTACTTCCCTTGAACCTAGCTAAAAGAGATCACATGTGTAGAAGGATCGTATGAACATGGCTAGTTGTTAGGATCAAGCTCGACTTCATAACACAACCAAAGTAGTTCATTACGGGTTCACTATTAGACATAGCTTATAGACTAAGGTAAATTTTATATTTTGTGACCTATAAGGCCACTCTAAGTTAGCTTAGCACACTTTCTGTTGTAAAAATGACATTACGTCACCATGAACTAAGCTAAAAGAGATCCCATGAGTAGAAGGATCGTATGAACATGGCTAGACGTTAACATCAAGCTCGACTTCATAACTCAATTAAAGTAATTTCTGATGGGTTCACCAATAGACATAGTTTATATATTAAGGTAAAATGGTAAGATTGCGACCTATGATACCACTCTAAGTTGGCTTAGCACAATTTCTCATGTTAAAATGACATTACTTGCCTTAAACCTAGCTAAAAGAGATCACATGTGTAGAAGGATCGTATGAACATGGCTAGTTGTTAGGATCAAGCTCGACTTCATAACACAACCAAAGTAGTTCATTACAGCTTCACTAATAGACATAGCTTATAGACTAAGGCAAAATATAAATTTTGTGACCTATCAGGCCACTCTATGTTGGCTTAGCACACTTTCTGTTGTAAAAATGACATTACGTCGCCATGAACTAAGATAAAAGAGATCCCATGTGTAGAAGGATCGTATGAACATGGCTAGACGTTAACATCAAGCTCGACTTCATAACTCAACCAAAGTAATTTCTGACGGGTTCACCAATAGACATAGTTTATATAGTAAGGTAAAATGGTAAGGTTGCGACCTATGATACCACTCTAAGGTTGCTTAGCACAATTTCTCATGTTAAAATGACATTACTTGCCTTGAACCTAGCTAAAAGAGATCACATGTGTAGAAGGATCGTATGAACATGGCTAGTTGTTAGGATCAAGCTCGACTTCATAACACAACCAAAGTAGTTCATTATAGCTTTTTAATAGACATAGCTTGTAGACTAAGGCAAAATATATATTTTGTGACCTATAAGGCCACTCTAAGTTAGCTTAGCACACTTTCTATTGTAAAAATGACATTATGTCACCATGAACTAAGCAAAAAGAGATCCCATGAGTAGAAGGATCGTATGAACATGGCTAGACGTTAACATCAAGCTCGACTTCATAACTCAATTAAAGTAATTTCTGAAGGGTTCACCAATAGACATAGTTTATATATTAAGGTAAAATGGTAAGGTTGCGACCTATGATACCACTCTAAGTTGGCTTAGCACAATTTCTCATGTTAAAATGACATTACTTGCCTTGAACCTAGCTAAAAGAGATCATATGTGTAGAAGGATCGTAGGAACCTGGCTAGTTGTTAGGATTAAGCTCGACTTCATAACACAACCAAAGTAGTTCATTATAGCTTTACTAATAGACATAACTTATAGACTAAGGCAAAATATATATTTTGTGACCTATAAGGCCACTCTAAGTTAGCTTAGCACACTTTCTATTGTAAAAATGACATTACGTCACCATGAACTAAGCTAAAAGAGATCCCATGAGTAGAAGGATCGTATGAACATGGCTAGACGTTAACATCAAGCTCGACTTCATAACTCAACCAAAGTAATTTCTGACGGGTTCACCAATAGACATAGTTTATATAGTAAGGTAAAATGGTAAGGTTGCGACCTATGATACCACTCTAAGTTTGCTGAGCACAATTTATCATGTTAAAATGACATTACTTGCCTTGAACCTAGCTAAAAGAGATCACATGTGTAGAAGGATCGTAGGAACATGGCTAGTTGTTAGGATCAAGCTCGACTTCATAACACAACCAAAATAGTTCATTACGGATTCACTAATAGATATAGCTTATAGACTAAGGCAAAATATATATTTTGTGACCTATAAGGCCACTCTATGTTGGCTTAGCACACTTTCTGTTGTAAAAATGACACTACGTCGCCATGAACTAAGATAAAAGAGATCCCATGTGTAGAAGGATCGTATGAACATGGCTAGACGTTAACATCAAGCTCGACTTCATAACTCAACCAAAGTAATTTCTGACGGGTTCACCAATAGACATAGTTTATATAGTAAGGTAAAATGGTAAGGTTGCGACCTATGATACCACTCTAAGTTGGCTTAGCACAATTTCTCATGTTAAAATGACATTACTTGCCTTGAACCTAGCTAAAAGAGATCACATGTGTAGAAGGATCGTATGAACATGGCTAGTTGTTAGGATCAAGCTCGACTTCATAACACAACCAAAGTAGTTCATTACAGCTTCACTAATAGATATAGCTTATAGACTAAGGCAAAATATTTATATTTTGTGACCTATAAGGCCACTCTATGTTGGCTTAGCACACTTTCTGTTGTAAAAATGACACTACGTCGCCATGAACTAAGATAAAAGATATCCCATGTGTAGAAGGATCGTATGAACATTCCTAGACGTTAACATCAGCTCGACTTCATAACTCAACCAAAGTATTTTCTGACGGGTTCACTAATAGACATAGTTTATATAGTAAGGTAAAATGGTAAGGTTGCGACCTATGATACCACTCTAAGGTTGCTTAGCACAATTTCTCATGTTAAAATGACATTACTTGCCTTGAACCTTAGCTAAAAGAGATCACATGTGTAGAAGGATCGTATGAACATGGCTAGTTGTTAGGATCAAGCTCGACTTCATAACACAACCAAAGTAGTTCATTATAGCTTTACTAATAGACATAGCTTATAGACTAAGGCAAAATGTATATTTTGTGACCTATAAGGCCACTCTAAGTTAGCTTAGCACACTTTCTATTGTAAAAATGACATTACGTCACCATGAACTAAGCTAAAAGAGATCCCATGAGTAGAAGGATCGTATGAACATGGCTAGACGTTAACATCAAGCTCGACTTCATAACTCAATTAAAGTAATTTCTGATGGGTTCACCAATAGACATAGTTTATATATTAAGGTAAAATGGTAAGGTTGCGACCTATGATACCACTCTAAGTTGACTTAGCACAATTTCTCATGTTAAAATGACATTACTTGCCTTAAACCTAGCTAAAAGAGATCACATGTGTAGAAGGATCGTATGAACATGGCTAGTTGTTAGGATCAAGCTCGACTTCATAACACAACCAAAGTAGTTCATTACAGCTTCACTAATAGATATAGCTTATAGACTAAGGCAAAATATAAATTTTGTGACCTATCAGGCCACTCTATGTTGGCTTAGCACACTTTCTGTTGTAAAAATGACATTACGTCGCCATGAACTAAGATAAAAGAGATCCCATGTGTAGAAGGATCGTATGAACATGGCTAGACGTTAACATCAAGCTCGACTTCATAACTCAACCAAAGTAATTTCTGACGGGTTCACCAATAGACATAGTTTATATAGTAAGGTAAAATGGTAAGGTTGCGACCTATGATACCACTCTAAGGTTGCTTAGCACAATTTCTCATGTTAAAATGACATTACTTGCCTTGAACCTAGCTAAAAGAGATCACATGTGTAGAAGGATCGTATGAACATGGCTAGTTGTTAGGATCAAGCTCGACTTCATAACACAACCAATGTAGTTCATTATAGCTTTACTAATAGACATAGCTTATAGACTAAGGCAAAATATATATTTTGTGACCTATAAGGCCACTCTATGTTGGCTTAGCACACTTTCTATTGTAAAAATGACATTATGTCACCATGAACTAAGCAAAAAGAGATCCCATGAGTAGAAGGATCGTATGAACATGGCTAGACGTTAACATCAAGCTCGACTTCATAACTCAATTAAAGTAATTTCTGAAGGGTTCAGCAATAGACATAGTTTATATATTAAGGTAAAATGGTAAGGTTGCGACCTATGATACCACTCTAAGTTGGCTTAGCACAATTTCTCATGTTAAAATGACATTACTTGCCTTGAACCTAGCTAAAAGAGATCATATGTGTAGAAGGATCGTAGGAACCTGGCTAGTTGTTAGGATCAAGCTCGACTTCATAACACAACCAAAGTAGTTCATTATAGCTTTACTAATAGACATAGCTTATAGACTAAGGCAAAATATATATTTTGTGACCTATAAGGCCACTCTAAGTTAGCTTAGCACACTTTCTATTGTAAAAATGACATTACGTCACCATGAACTAAGCTAAAAGAGATCCCATGAGTAGAAGGATCGTATGAACATGGCTAGACGTTAACATCAAGCTCGACTTCATAACTCAACCAAAGTAATTTCTGACGGGTTCACCAATAGACATAGTTTATATAGTAAGGTAAAATGGTAAGGTTGCGACCTATGATACCACTCTAAGTTTGCTGAGCACAATTTATCATGTTAAAATGACATTACTTGCCTTGAACCTAGCTAAAAGAGATCACATGTGTAGAAGGATCGTAGGAACATGGCTAGTTGTTAGGATCAAGCTCGACTTCATAACACAACCAAAATAGTTCATTACGGATTCACTAATAGATATAGCTTATAGACTAAGGCAAAATATATATTTTGTGACCTATAAGGCCACTCTATGTTGGCTTAGCACACTTTCTGTTGTAAAAATGACACTACGTCGCCATGAACTAAGATAAAAGAGATCCCATGTGTAGAAGGATCGTATGAACATGGCTAGACGTTAACATCAAGCTCGACTTCATAACTCAACCAAAGTAATTTCTGACGGGTTCACCAATAGACATAGTTTATATAGTAAGGTAAAATGGTAAGGTTGCGACCTATGATACCACTCTAAGTTGGCTTAGCACAATTTCTCATGTTAAAATGACATTACTTGCCTTGAACCTAGCTAAAAGAGATCACATGTGTAGAAGGATCGTATGAACATGGCTAGTTGTTAGGATCAAGCTCGACTTCATAACACAACCAAAGTAGTTCATTACAGCTTCACTAATAGATATAGCTTATAGACTAAGGCAAAATATTTATATTTTGTGACCTATAAGGCCACTCTATGTTGGCTTAGCACACTTTCTGTTGTAAAAATTACACTACGTCGCCATGAACTAAGATAAAAGAGATCCCATGTGTAGAAGGATCGTATGAACATTGCTAGACGTTAACATCAGCTCGACTTCATAACTCAACCAAAGTATTTTCTGACGGGTTCACTAATAGACATAGTTTATATAGTAAGGTAAAATGGTAAGGTTGCGACCTATGATACCACTCTAAGGTTGCTTAGCACAATTTCTCATGTTAAAATGACATTACTTGCCTTGAACCTTAGCTAAAAGAGATCACATGTGTAGAAGGATCGTATGAACATGGCTAGTATTTAGGATCAAGCTCGACTTCATAACACAACCAAAGTAGTTCATTATAGCTTTACTAATAGACATAGCTTATAGACTAAGGCAAAATATATATTTTGTGACCTATAAGGCCACTCTAAGTTAGCTTAGCACACTTTCTATTGTAAAAATGACATTACGTCACCATGAACTAAGCTAAAAGAGATCCCATGAGTAGATGGATCGTATGAACATGGCTAGACGTTAACATCAAGCTCGACTTCATAACTCAATTAAAGTAATTTCTGATGGGTTCACCAATAGACATAGTTTATATATTAAGGTAAAATGGTAAGGTTGCGACCTATGATACCACTCTAAGTTGGCTTAGCACAATTTCTCATGTTAAAATGACATTACTTGCCTTAAACCTAGCTAAAAGAGATCACATGTGTAGAAGGATCGTATGAACATGGCTAGTTGTTAGGATCAAGCTCGACTTCATAACACAACCAAAGTAGTTCATTACAGCTTCACTAATAGACATAGCTTATAGACTAAGGCAAAATATAAATTTTGTGACCTATCAGGCCACTCTATGATGGCTTAGCACACTTTATGTTGTAAAAATGACATTATGTCGCCATGAACTAAGATAAAAGAGATCCCATGTGTAGAAGGATCGTATGAACATGGCTAGACGTTAACATCAAGCTCGACTTCATAACTCAACCAAAGTAATTTCTGACGGGTTCACTAATAGACATAGTTTATATAGTAAGGTAAAATGGTAAGGTTGCGACCTATGATACCACTCTAAGGTTGCTTAGCACAATTTCTCATGTTAAAATGACATTACTTGCCTTGAACCTAGCTAAAAGAGATCACATGTGTAGAAGGATCGTATGAACATGGCTAGTTGTTAGGATCAAGCTCGACTTCATAACACAACCAAAGTAGTTCATTATAGCTTTTTAATAGACATAGCTTATAGACTAAGGCAAAATATATATTTTGTGACCTATAAGGCCACTCTAAGTTAGCTTAGCACACTTTCTGTTGTAAAAATGACATTACGTCACCATGAACTAAGCTAAAAGAGATCCCTTGAGTAGAAGGATCGTATGAACATGGCTAGACGTTAACATCAAGCTCGACTTCATAACTCAATTAAAGTAATTTCTGACGGGTTCACCAATAGACATAGTTTATATATTAAGGTAAAATGGTAAGGTTGCGACCTATGATACCACTCTAAGTTGGATTAGCACAATTTCTCATGTTAAAATGACATTACTTGCCTTAAATCTAGCTAAAAGAGATCACATGTGTAGAAGGATCGTATGAACATGGCTAGTTGTTAGGATCAAGCTCGACTTCATAACACAACCAAAGTAGTTCATTACGGGTTCACTAATAGACATAGCTTATAGACTAAGGCAAAATATATATTTTGTGCCCTATAAGGCCACTCTAAGTTAGCTTAGCACACTTTCTGTTGTAAAAATGACATTACGTCACCATGAACTAAGCTAAAAGAGATCCCATGAGTAGAAGGATCGTATGAACATGGCTAGACGTTAACATCAAGCTCGACTTCATAACTCAATTAAAGTAATTTCTGATGGGTTCACCAATAGACATAGTTTATATATTAAGGTAAAATGGTAAGGTTGCGACCTATGATACCACTCTAAGTTGGCTTAGCACAATTTCTCATGTTAAAATGACATTACTTGCCTTAAACCTAGCTAAAAGAGATCACATGTGTAGAAGGATCGTATGAACATGGCTAGTTGTTAGGATCAAGCTCGACTTCATAACACAACCAAAGTAGTTCATTACAGCTTCACTAATAGACATAGCTTATAGACTAAGGCAAAATATAAATTTTGTGACCTATCAGGCCACTCTATGTTGGCTTAGCACACTTTCTGTTGTAAAAATGACATTACGTCGCCATGAACTAAGATAAAAGAGATCCCATGTGTAGAAGGATCGTATGAACATGGCTAGACGTTAACATCAAGCTCGACTTCATAACTCAACCAAAGTAATTTCTGACGGGTTCACCAATAGACATAGTTTATATAGTAAGGTAAAATGGTAAGGTTGCGACCTATGATACCACTCTAAGGTTGCTTAGCACAATTTCTCATGTTAAAATGACATTACTTGCCTTGAACCTAGCTAAAAGAGATCACATGTGTAGAAGAATCGTATGAACATGGCTAGTTGTTAGGATCAAGCTCGACTTCATAACACAACCAAAGTAGTTCATTATAGCTTTTTAATAGACATAGCTTATAGACTAAGGCAAAATATATATTTTGTGACCTATAAGGCCACTCTAAGTTAGCTTAGCACACTTTCTATTGTAAAAATGACATTATGTCACCATGAACTAAGCAAAAAGAGATCCCATGAGTAGAAGGATCGTATGAACATGGCTAGACGTTAACATCAAGCTCGACTTCATAACTCAATTAAAGTAATTTCTGAAGGGTTCACCAATAGACATAGTTTATATATTAAGGTAAAATGGTAAGGTTGCGACCTATGATACCACTCTAAGTTGGCTTAGCACAATTTCTCATGTTAAAATGACATTACTTGCCTTGAACCTAGCTAAAAGAGATCATATGTGTAGAAGGATCGTAGGAACCTGGCTAGTTGTTAGGATCAAGCTCGACTTCATAACACAACCAAAGTAGTTCATTATAGCTTTACTAATAGACATAGCTTATAGACTAAGGCAAAATATATATTTTGTGACCTATAAGGCCACTCTAAGTTAGCTTAGCACACTTTCTATTGTAAAAATGACATTACGTCACCATGAACTAAGCTAAAAGAGATCCCATGAGTAGAAGGATCGTATGAACATGGCTAGACGTTAACATCAAGATCGACTTCATAACTCAACCAAAGTAATTTCTGACGGGTTCACCAATAGACATAGTTTATATAGTAAGGTAAAATGGTAAGGTTGCGACCTATGATACCACTCTAAGTTTGCTGAGCACAATTTATCATGTTAAAATGACATTACTTGCCTTGAACCTAGCTAAAAGAGATCACATGTGTAGAAGGATCGTAGGAACATGGCTAGTTGTTAGGATCAAGCTCGACTTCATAACACAACCAAAATAGTTCATTACGGATTCACTAATAGATATAGCTTATAAACTAAGGCAAAATATATATTTTGTGACCTATAAGGCCACTCTATGTTGGCTTAGCACACTTTCTGTTGTAAAAATGACACTACGTCGCCATGAACTAAGATAAAAGAGATCCCATGTGTAGAAGGATCGTATGAACATGGCTAGACGTTAACATCAAGCTCGACTTCATAACTCAACCAAAGTAATTTCTGACGGGTTCACCAATAGACATAGTTTATATAGTAAGGTAAAATGGTAAGGTTGCGACCTATGATACCACTCTAAGTTGGCTTAGCACAATTTCTCATGTTAAAATGACATTACTTGCCTTGAACCTAGCTAAAAGAGATCACATGTGTAGAAGGATCGTATGAACATGGCTAGTTGTTAGGATCAAGCTCGACTTCATAACACAACCAAAGTAGTTCATTACAGCTTCACTAATAGATATAGCTTATAGACTAAGGCAAAATATTTATATTTTGTGACCTATAAGGCCACTCTATGTTGGCTTAGCACACTTTCTGTTGTAAAAATGACACTTCGTCGCCATGAACTAAGATAAAAGAGATCCCATGTGTAGAAGGATCGTATGAACATTGCTAGACGTTAACATCAGCTCGACTTCATAACTCAACCAAAGTATTTTCTGACGGGTTCACTAATAGACATAGTTTATATAGTAAGGTAAAATGGTAAGGTTGCGACCTATGATACCACTCTAAGGTTGCTTAGCACAATTTCTCATGTTAAAATGACATTACTTGCCTTGAACCTTAGCTAAAAGAGATCACATGTGTAGAAGGATCGTATGAACATGGCTAGTTGTTAGGATCAAGCTCGACTTCATAACACAACCAAAGTAGTTCATTATAGCTTTACTAATAGACATAGCTTATAGACAAAGGCAAAATATATATTTTGTGACCTATAAGGCCACTCTAAGTTAGCTTAGCACACTTTCTATTGTAAAAATGACATTATGTCACCATGAACTAAGCTAAAAGAGATCCCATGAGTAGAAGGATCGTATGAACATGGCTAGACGTTAACATCAAGCTCGACTTCATAACTCAATTAAAGTAATTTCTGATGGGTTCACCAATAGACATAGTTTATATATTAAGGTAAAATGGTAAGGTTGCGACCTATGATACCACTCTAAGTTGGCTTAGCACAATTTCTCATGTTAAAATGACATTACTTGCCTTAAACCTAGCTAAAAGAGATCACATGTGTAGAAGGATCGTATGAACATGGCTAGTTGTTAGGATCAAGCTCGACTTCATAACACAACCAAAGTAGTTCATTACAGCTTCACTAATAGACATAGCTTATAGACTAAGGCAAAATATAAATTTTGTGACCTATCAGGCCACTCTATGTTGGCTTAGCACACTTTCTGTTGTAGAAATGACATTACGTCGCCATGAACTAAGATAAAAGAGATCCCATGTGTAGAAGGATCGTATGAACATGGCTAGACGTTAACATCAAGCTCGACTTCATAACTCAACCAAAGTAATTTCTGACGGGTTCACCAATAGACATAGTTTATATAGTAAGGTAAAATGGTAAGGTTGCGACCTATGATACCACTCTAAGGTTGCTTAGCACAATTTCTCATGTTAAAATGACATTACTTGCCTTGAACCTAGCTAAAAGAGATCACATGTGTAGAAGGATCGTATGAACATGGCTAGTTGTTAGGATCAAGCTCGACTTCATAACACAACCAAAGTAGTTCATTATAGCTTTTTAATAGACATAGCTTATAGACTAAGGCAAAATATATATTTTGTGACCTATAAGGCCACTCTAAGTTAGCTTAGCACACTTTCTGTTGTAAAAATGACATTACGTCACCATGAACTAAGCTAAAAAAGATCCCTTGAGTAGAAGGATCGTATGAACATGGCTAGACGTTAACATCAAGCTCGACTTCATAACTCAATTAAAGTAATTTCTGACGGGTTCACCAATAGACATAGTTTATATATTAAGGTAAAATGGTAAGGTTGCGACCTATGATACCCCCACCCTCTAAGTTGGCTTAGCACAATTTCTCATGTTAAAATGACATTACTTGCCTTAAACCTAGCTAAAAGAGATCACATGTGTAGAAGGATCGTATGAACATGGCTAGTTGTTAGGATCAAGCTCGACTTCATAACACAACCAAAGTAGTTCATTACAGCTTCACTAATAGACATAGCTTATAGACTAAGGCAAAATATAAATTTTGTGACCTATCAGGCCACTCTATGTTGGCTTAGCACACTTTCTGTTGTAGAAATGACATTACGTCGCCATGAACTAAGATAAAAGAGATCCCATGTGTAGAAGGATCGTATGAACATGGCTAGACGTTAACATCAAGCTCGACTTCATAACTCAACCAAAGTAATTTCTGACGGGTTCACCAATAGACATAGTTTATATAGTAAGGTAAAATGGTAAGGTTGCGACTTATGATACCACTCTAAGGTTGCTTAGCACAATTTCTCATGTTAAAATGACATTACTTGCCTTGAACCTAGCTAAAAGAGATCACATGTGTAGAAGGATCGTATGAACATGGCTAGTTGTTAGGATCAAGCTCGACTTCATAACACAACCAAAGTAGTTCATTATAGCTTTTTAATAGACATAGCTTATAGACTAAGGCAAAATATATATTTTGTGACCTATAAGGCCACTCTAAGTTAGCTTAGCACACTTTCTGTTGTAAAAATGACATTACGTCACCATGAACTAAGCTAAAAGAGATCCCTTGAGTAGAAGGATCGTATGAACATGGCTAGACGTTAACATCAAGCTCGACTTCATAACTCAATTAAAGTAATTTCTGACGGGTTCACCAATAGACATAGTTTATATATTAAGGTAAAATGGTAAGGTTGCGACCTATGATACCACTCTAAGTTGGCTTAGCACAATTTCTCATGTTAAAATGACATTACTTGCTTTAAACCTAGCTAAAAGAGATCACATGTGTAGAAGGATCGTATGAACATGGCTAGTTGTTAGGATCAAGCTCGACTTCATAACACAACAAAAATAGTTCATTACGGATTCACTAATAGATATAGTTTATAGACTAAGGCAAAATATTTATATTTTGTGACCTATAAGGCCACTCTAAGTTGGCTTAGCACACTTTCTGTTGTAAAAATGACATTACGTCGCCATGAACTAAGATAAAAGAGATCCCATGTGTAGAAGGATCGTATGAACATGGCTAGACGTTAACATCAAGCTCGACTTCATAACTCAACCAAAGTAATTTCTGACGGGTTCACCAATAGACATAGTTTATATAGTAAGGCAAAAAGGTAAGGTTGCGACCTATGATACCACTCTAAGGTTGCTTAGCACAATTTCTCATGTTAAAATGACATTACTTGCCTTAAACCTAGCTAAAAGAGATCACATGTGTAAAAGGATCGTATGAACATGGCTAGTTGCTAGGATCAAGCTCGACTTCATAACACAACCAAAGTAGTTCATTACGGCTTCACTAATAGACATAGCTTATAGAGTAACGCAAAGTATAAATTTTGTGACCTATAAGGCCACTCTAAGTTGGCTTAGCACACTTTCTGTTGTAAAAACGACATTACGTCGCCATGAACTAAGCTAAAAGGGATCCCATGTGTAGAAGGATCGTGTGAACACTGATTGACGTTAACATCAAGCTCGACTTGATAACTCAACCAAAGTAATTTCTGACGGGTTCACCATTAGACATAGTTTATATATTAAGGTAAAATGGTAAGGTCGCGAACTATGATACCACTCAAAGTTGCCTTAGCACAATTTCTCATGTTAAAATGACATTACTTTCCTTGAACCTAGCTAAAAGAGATCACATGTGTAGAAGGATCGTATGAACATGGCTAATTGTTAGGATCAAGCTCGACTTTATAACACAACCAAAGTAGTGCCTTACGGGTTTACTAATAGACATAGCTTATAGACTAAGGCAAAATAGAAATGTTGTGACCTATGAGGCCACTCTAAGTTGGCTTAGCACACTTTCTCTTGTAAAAATGACATTACGTCGCCATGAACTAAGCTAAAAGGGATCCCATGTGTAGAAGGATCGTATGAACATGGCTAGACGTTAACATCAAGCTCGACTTCATAACTACTCCAAAGTAATTTCTGATGGTTTCACCAATAGACATAGTTTATATAGTAAGGTAAAATGGTAAGGTTGCGACCTATGATACCACTCTAAGTTGGCTTAGCACACTTTCTCTTGTAAAAATGACATTACGTCGCCATGAACTAAGCTAAACGAGATCACATGTGTAGAAGGATCGTATGAACATGGCTACACGTTAACATCAAGCTCGACTTCATAACTCAACCAAAGTAATTTCTGACGGGTTCACCAATAGACATAGTTTATATAGTAAGGTAAAATGGTAAGGTTGCGACCTATGATACCACTCTAAGTTGGCTTAACACAATTTCTCATGTTAAAATGACATTACTTGCCTTGAACCTAGCTAAAAGAGATCACATGTGTAGAAGGATCGTATGAACATGGCTAGTTGTTAGGATCAAGCTCGACTTCATAACACAACCAAAGTAGTTCATTACAGCTTCACTAATAGACATAGCTTATAGACTAAGGCAAAATATATATTTTGTGACCTATAAGGCCACTCTAAGTTAGCTTAGCACACTTTCTGTTGTAAAAATGACATTACGTCACCATGAACTAAGCTAAAAGAGATCCCTTGAGTAGAAGGATCGTATGAACATGGCTAGACGTTAACATCAAGCTCGACTTCATAACTCAACCAAAGTAATTTCTGACGGGTTCACCAATAGACATAGTTTATATAGTAAGGTAAAATGGTAAGGTTGCGACCTATGATACCACTCTAAGGTTGCTTAGCACAATTTCTCACGTTAAAATGACATTACTTGCCTTGAACCTAGCTAAAAGAGATCACATGTGTAGAAGGATCGTATGAACATGGCTAGTTGTTAGGATCAAGCTCGACTTCATAACACAACCAAAGTAGTTCATTATAGCTTTTTAATAGACATAGCTTATAGACTAAGGCAAAATATATATTTTGTGACCTATAAGGCCACTCTAAGTTAGCTTAGCACACTTTCTGTTGTAAAAATGACATTACGTCACCATGAACTAAGCTAAAAGAGATCCCTTGAGTAGAAGGATCGTATGAACATGGCTAGACGTTAACATCAAGCTCGACTTCTTAACTCAATTAAAGTAATTTCTGACGGGTTCACCAATAGACATAGTTTATATATTAAGGTAAAATGGTAAGGTTGCGACCTATGATACCACTCTAAGTTGGCTTAGCACAATTTCTCATGTTAAAATGACATTACTTGCCTTAAACCTAGCTAAAAGAGATCACATGTGTAGAAGGATCGTATGAACATGGCTAGTTGTTAGGATCAAGCTCGACTTCATAACACAACAAAAATAGTTCATTACGGATTCACTAATAGATATAGTTTATAGACTAAGGCAAAATATTTATATTTTGTGACCTATAAGGCCACTCTAAGTTGGCTTAGCACACTTTCTGTTGTAAAAATGACATTACGTCGCCATGAACTAAGATAAAAGAGATCCCATGTGTAGAAGGATCGTATGAACATGGCTAGACGTTAACATCAAGCTCGACTTCATAACTCAACCAAAGTAATTTCTGACGGGTTCACCAATAGACATAGTTTATATAGTAAGGCAAAATGGTAAGGTTGCGACCTATGATACCACTCTAAGGTTGCTTAGCACAATTTCTCATGTTAAAATGACATTACTTGCCTTAAACCTAGCTAAAAGAGATCACATGTGTAAAAGGATCGTATGAACATGGCTAGTTGCTAGGATCAAGCTCGACTTCATAACACAACCAAAGTAGTTCATTACGGCTTCACTAATAGACATAGCTTATAGACTAACGCAAAGTATAAATTTTGTGACCTATAAGGCCACTCTAAGTTGGCTTAGCACACTTTCTGTTGTAAAAACGACATTACGTCGCCATGAACTAAGCTAAAAGGGATCCCATGTGTAGAAGGATCGTGTGAACACTGATTGACGTTAACATCAAGCTCGACTTGATAACTCAACCAAAGTAATTTCTGACGGGTTCACCATTAGACATAGTTTATATATTAAGGTAAAATGGTAAGGTCGCGAACTATGATACCACTCAAAGTTGCCTTAGCACAATTTCTCATGTTAAAATGACATTACTTTCCTTGAACCTAGCTAAAAGAGATCACATGTGTAGAAGGATCGTATGAACATGGCTAATTGTTAGGATCAAGCTCGACTTTATAACACAACCAAAGTAGTGCCTTACGGGTTTACTAGTAGACATAGCTTATAGACTAAGGCAAAATAGAAATGTTGTGACCTATGAGGCCACTCTAAGTTGGCTTAGCACACTTTCTCTTGTAAAAATGACATTACGTCGCCATGAACTAAGCTAAAAGGGATCCCATGTGTAGAAGGATCATATGAACATGGCTAGACGTTAACATCAAGCTCGACTTCATAACTACTCCAAAGTAATTTCTGATGGCTTCACCAATAGACATAGTTTATATAGTAAGGTAAAATGGTAAGGTTGCGACCTATGATACCACTCTAAGTTGGCTTAGCACAATTTCTCATGTTAAAATGACATTACTTGCCTTGAACCTAGCTAAAAGAGATCACATGTTTAGAAGGATCGTATGAACATGGCTAGTTGTTAGGATCAAGCTCGACTTCATAACACAACCAAAGTAGTTCATTACAGCTTCACTAATAGACATAGCTTATAGACTAAGGCAAAATATAAATTTTGTGTCCTATCAGGCCACTCTAAGTTGGCTTACCACTCTTTCTGTTGTAAAAATGACATTACGTCGCCATGAACTAAGATAAAAGAGATCCCATGTGTAGAAGGATTGCATGAACATGGCTAGACGTTAACATCAAGCTCGACTTCATAACTCAATTAAAGTAATTTCTGATGGGTTCACCAATAGACATAGTTTATATATTAAGGTAAAATGGTAAGGTTGCGACCTATGATACCACTCTAAGGTTGCTTAGCACAATTTCTCATGTTAAAATGACATTACTTGCCTTGAACCTAGCTAAAAGAGATCACATGTGTAGAAGGATCGTATGAACATGGCTAGTTGTTAGGATCAAGCTCGACTTCATAACACAACCAAAGTAGTTCATTATAGCTTTTTAATAGACATAGCTTATAGACTAAGGCAAAATATATATTTTGTGACCTATAAGGCCACTCTAAGTTAGCTTAGCACACTTTCTATTGTAAAAATGACATTATGTCACCATGAACTAAGCAAAAAGAGATCCCATGAGTAGAAGGATCGTATGAACATGGCTAGACGTTAACATCAAGCTCGACTTCATAACTCAACCAAAGTAATTTCTGACGGGTTCACCAATAGACATAGTTTATATAGTAAGGTAAAATGGTAAGGTTGCGACCTATGATACCACTCTAAGGTTGCTTAGCACAATTTCTCATGTTAAAATGACATTACTTGCCTTGAACCTAGCTAAAAGAGATCACATGTGTAGAAGGATCGTATGAACATGGCTAGTTGTTAGGATCAAGCTCGACTTCATAACACAACCAAAGTAGTTCATTATAGCTTTTTAATAGACATAGCTTATAGACTAAGGCAAAATATATATTTTGTGACCTATAAGGCCACTCTAAGTTAGCTTAGCACACTTTCTGTTGTAAAAATGACATTACGTCGCCATGAACTAAGATAAAAGAGATCCCATATGTAGAAGGATCGTATGAACATGGCTAGACGTTAACATCAAGCTCGACTTCATAACTCAACCAAAGTAATTTCTGACGGGTTCACCAATAGACATAGTTTATATAGTAAGGTAAAATGGTAAGGTTGCGACCTATGATACCACTCTAAGGTTGCTTAGCACAATTTCTCATGTTAAAATGACATTACTTGCCTTGAACCTAGCTAAAAGAGATCACATGTGTAGAAGGATCGTATGAACATGGCTAGTTGTTAGGATCAAGCTCGACTTCATAACACAACCAAAGTAGTTCATTATAGCTTTTTAATAGACATAGCTTATAGACTAAGGCAAAATATATATTTTGTGACCTATAAGGCCACTCTAAGTTAGCTTAGCACACTTTCTGTTGTAAAAATGACATTACGTCACCATGAACTAAGCTAAAAGAGATCCCTTGAGTAGAAGGATCGTATGAACATGGCTAGACGTTAACATCAAGCTCGACTTCATAACTCAATTAAAGTAATTTCTGACGGGTTCACCAATAGACATAGTTTATATATTAAGGTAAAATGGTAAGGTTGCGACCTATGATACCACTCTAAGTTGGCTTAGCACAATTTCTCATGTTAAAATGACATTACTTGCTTTAAACCTAGCTAAAAGAGATCACATGTGTAGAAGGATCGTATGAACATGGCTAGTTGTTAGGATCAAGCTCGACTTCATAACACAACAAAAATAGTTCATTACGGATTCACTAATAGATATAGTTTATAGACTAAGGCAAAATATTTATATTTTGTGACCTATAAGGCCACTCTAAGTTGGCTTAGCACACTTTCTGTTGTAAAAATGACATTACGTCGCCATGAACTAAGATAAAAGAGATCCCATGTGTAGAAGGATCGTATGAACATGGCTAGACGTTAACATCAAGCTCGACTTCATAACTCAACCAAAGTAATTTCTGACGGGTTCACCAATAGACATAGTTTATATAGTAAGGCAAAAAGGTAAGGTTGCGACCTATGATACCACTCTAAGGTTGCTTAGCACAATTTCTCATGTTAAAATGACATTACTTGCCTTAAACCTAGCTAAAAGAGATCACATGTGTAAAAGGATCGTATGAACATGGCTAGTTGCTAGGATCAAGCTCGACTTCATAACACAACCAAAGTAGTTCATTACGGCTTCACTAATAGACATAGCTTATAGAGTAACGCAAAGTATAAATTTTGTGACCTATAAGGCCACTCTAAGTTGGCTTAGCACACTTTCTGTTGTAAAAACGACATTACGTCGCCATGAACTAAGCTAAAAGGGATCCCATGTGTAGAAGGATCGTGTGAACACTGATTGACGTTAACATCAAGCTCGACTTGATAACTCAACCAAAGTAATTTCTGACGGGTTCACCATTAGACATAGTTTATATATTAAGGTAAAATGGTAAGGTCGCGAACTATGATACCACTCAAAGTTGCCTTAGCACAATTTCTCATGTTAAAATGACATTACTTTCCTTGAACCTAGCTAAAAGAGATCACATGTGTAGAAGGATCGTATGAACATGGCTAATTGTTAGGATCAAGCTCGACTTTATAACACAACCAAAGTAGTGCCTTACGGGTTTACTAATAGACATAGCTTATAGACTAAGGCAAAATAGAAATGTTGTGACCTATGAGGCCACTCTAAGTTGGCTTAGCACACTTTCTCTTGTAAAAATGACATTACGTCGCCATGAACTAAGCTAAAAGGGATCCCATGTGTAGAAGGATCGTATGAACATGGCTAGACGTTAACATCAAGCTCGACTTCATAACTACTCCAAAGTAATTTCTGATGGCTTCACCAATAGACATAGTTTATATAGTAAGGTAAAATGGTAAGGTTGCGACCTATGATACCACTCTAAGTTGGCTTAGCACACTTTCTCTTGTAAAAATGACATTACGTCGCCATGAACTAAGCTAAACGAGATCACATGTGTAGATGGATCGTATGAACATGGCTACACGTTAACATCAAGCTCGACTTCATAACTCAACCAAAGTAATTTCTGACGGGTTCACCAATAGACATAGTTTATATAGTAAGGTAAAATGGTAAGGTTGCGACCTATGATACCACTCTAAGTTGGCTTAACACAATTTCTCATGTTAAAATGACATTACTTGCCTTGAACCTAGCTAAAAGAGATCACATGTGTAGAAGGATCGTATGAACATGGCTAGTTGTTAGGATCAAGCTCGACTTCATAACACAACCAAAGTAGTTCATTACAGCTTCACTAATAGACATAGCTTATAGACTAAGGCAAAATATATATTTTGTGACCTATAAGGCCACTCTAAGTTAGCTTAGCACACTTTCTGTTGTAAAAATGACATTACGTCACCATGAACTAAGCTAAAAGAGATCCCTTGAGTAGAAGGATCGTATGAACATGGCTAGACGTTAACATCAAGCTCGACTTCATAACTCAACCAAAGTAATTTCTGACGGGTTCACCAATAGACATAGTTTATATAGTAAGGTAAAATGGTAAGGTTGCGACCTATGATACCACTCTAAGGTTGCTTAGCACAATTTCTCATGTTAAAATGACATTACTTGCCTTGAACCTAGCTAAAAGAGATCACATGTGTAGAAGGATCGTATGAACATGGCTAGTTGTTAGGATCAAGCTCGACTTCATAACACAACCAAAGTAGTTCATTATAGCTTTTTAATAGACATAGCTTATAGACTAAGGCAAAATATATATTTTGTGACCTATAAGGCCACTCTAAGTTAGCTTAGCACACTTTCTGTTGTAAAAATGACATTACGTCACCATGAACTAAGCTAAAAGAGATCCCTTGAGTAGAAGGATCGTATGAACATGGCTAGACGTTAACATCAAGCTCGACTTCATAACTCAATTAAAGTAATTTCTGACGGGTTCACCAATAGACATAGTTTATATATTAAGGTAAAATGGTAAGGTTGCGACCTATGATACCACTCTAAGTTGGCTTAGCACAATTTCTCATGTTAAAATGACATTACTTGCCTTAAACCTAGCTAAAAGAGATCACA